>APFE030301312.1:2292-48323 GCA_000404065.3 Pinus taeda | reverse complement strand
TTTTATAAATAATGTAGCCTCAAGGACATTGAGGATCAGAGAGAGAGTGAGAGAGAATGAGTGAGTATGAAGAAGAAGAGGCCATGAATAGGCCATGATTTCTCTTGTAAATAATTTATTTCTTAATTAATTATTTCAGTTATTTGTGTGCATATGTATTGTCTGGAACTTTCAGAGCTTTTAACATTTATCAGGGATAATATGCTGGATTTACTGTGTATTGCAATGCATGGTTATATGCATAGACAGAGTTTAAAGATTCTGGGTTTTGTAGGCTAGGCTTGCATCATTAGTGGTATCAGAGCCAGCCACTGACATAGAATCGAATCTCAGGAGCAGGAGAAGGATGGCTTTCAGAATTGGAAGAGGACGAGGACGTGGTGGAAGAGGACGACCCGTTGCGAACTCCAAAATAATGGAAAGCATAGCAGAGCTGCGAGCTAGATTGGATGCGTTAACCTCCGGCAGGAACATAGATGATGGAGATGTGAGTGAACCCGAAGTTGAAGCTACTGAGGAGGAAGTTGTAGAGATTTCTCCTGAGATGAGGCTCTTTCAGTCAGTATTGAAATCCACAGCCAAGCCTTGGAATCAATTAGTGCCGGTCTACCAAGGAGGACTGAATCCAGAAGAGTTAATCGACTGGATTAATAGCATGGAAAAATTCTTCGATTATGAAGAAACAGAAGATGAGAAGAAGGTAAAGTTTGCTGTCACCAAACTAAAAGGCCATGCAGCGCTCTGGTGGGATGGTGTGCAGGCAGAAAGGAAGAGACTGGGTAAGCAACCAATCAAGAATTGGAGCAGAATGGTAGCGAAGTTAAAAGGTAAGTTTTTGCCCAGTACTATTAGCAGACATTATTTAGGCAAATGCAAAATCTTAGGCAGAGAGCTTTAACAGTGGAGGAATATACAGAGGAGTTCTATAAGGTGAGCATAAGAGCTGGAGAAGCCCAAGACACATATGAGAAAGTGACTAGATATATGAATGGCCTCAGAATGGACATTCAGGATGAGATAAGTTTACTGTCTCCAAAAACAGTAGAGGAAGCCTATTAGATAGCACTGAAGGCTGAAGAAAAACTCATGAGGAAGCAGTCTGCCAGAGGGAGAGGGACTTTCAGAGGAAAAAAAAGTCAAGGTGGTAGTGGAAGATCTACAACACCTGCAGAAGGAGCTAGCAGTAGCTCAACCCAGCATGCATCCACAGGAGGTGATGCAAGAGGCAGAGGGAGTTTTTCTAGAGGAAGAGGAGGCAGAGGAGGAGGCAGAGAGGTAAGATGCTACAGATGCAATAAACTGGGAATAGAGCTTTTGAGTGCCCAGAGAGTGCAGAAATAAAGCAGAGGAATGCAATTGTGGCTCCAGCTGAGGAAGAGGCACCAATGGCAACAGTAACAGAAGAAGTGAATACACCAGAAAGAGGAGAGTCTCTAGTAATTAATAAAGTTTTACTTAAGTCAGCAAAGGAGATGGCTGAACCGCCACAAAGGAAGGCTTTACTCAGGACAGTGTGTAAATTCCAAGGAAAATGTTGCTAGATGATCATTGATAGTGGCAGCACTGATAATCTAGTTTCTACAGAAGTAGTGGAGAAATTGAAGCTGAGGACAATGAAGCATCCAACACCGTATAAAGTGTCATGGCTGAAAAAGGGACATCAACTGCTGGTAAGCGAACAGTGTGAAGTGGATTTTCAAGTGGGCAAGTACAGAGATAAAATTGTTTGTGATGTGATGCCTATGGACGTGTGTCACATATTGCTTGGAAGACCTTGGCAATATGACAGAGCAACCATGCATGATGGGAAGAAGAACACCTACAAATTTGGAAAGGATGGTGTCAATTATACATTGTTGCCTTTGCAGGAAGATGTACCAGGACAGAAGACTGATTCAAAAACCCTGTTATTTGGAGGAAAGGAGTACTTGGAGCAGATGATGGATGCACAAAAGACTGTTCAGAGCAATACGAAAGAGTCTAATCAGAATGTTGAACCAGCTGATGATTGCTCAAGAGTCGTTGAAGGTATAAAAGGTTGTGTGAAGTTTCCAAAATCTACTCCTAATGAAGTTATTGAATTGTACATGAAACTAGATCTTTAGAGAAGAGAACTGGAGAAACAGAGGACGTATACACAGGTTAATTTGCTGAGGAAACAAGGTAGGGAAGTTTTCATGAAGGATAGTCATGAAGCGGAAGATGGTAAGAAGGCGAGACTTGCTGACAGTCTCATGGTGAATACAAATCAACATGCTGAAATATTGCCAGAGAAAGCTGAGGAGAAAGCTGCAGAGAGAAAAGTTCGTGACTGAATCGACAAATAAGACCAGTGGGTCTTGTGATTTTAATGCTGACAATTTCATTGTGTTTACAGGTGATGAGCCAAAGTATGTTGCAGAGGGACAGGAAGCTTGGGAGGTAGCAACATCTATGGCGGCAACAGAAGCAACATCTATGGAAACAACAGCAGCAACATCCATAGTGACAGCTGAGACAACATTGATAGCAGCAGAAGAGGCACTGATGCCTTATGATTTTCATTCTAACAATTGTTTTGTGAGTACAGGTCTAAATGAAGATGCTGGAGAAAATCTGCTAGACAAGGAAATTGAAATGATAAGACGGATGATGATGATGGAGTCCTGGAAGAGACCAACAACAGTGAAACAAAGGAGAAGCAGCAAAAGGAAAACAACAGAAGATTGCGAGAGTGCAGCTAGTGGAGCGATGCAGCATAAGGTGTGGAGACCTGGAGAACAGCAACAGACAAAAGCAACGGCAAATGGAAACTTGCAGCACAAAGTATGGGATCCAGGCATACACAAATCCGAACACATGATCAGGAGATCATGATTAATTTTAAGGTTGGGTGTATGATGCAGGAGCATCAAGACCCTCTTCATTTGTAAATATGGAATAAAAAGGGGGGTGTGATAATTTTAAATATTTTGTTATTTTTAATAAAATAGGGAGTGTTTTTAGGAATAAAGCAGTGAATGTAGATCATTATGGGATAAGAAAAGCTTTTCTATTTTCGAACAGGGAAAAAGAAGGGAAAAAGCCTCAAGATGCTTTTACCACATGTATGCATTGCATGTAGACTCTTAGAGCTTTTAGTTGGGTGATTCTAGATCTTGCTTAGTTTTTATAAATTAGGAATCCTCAAAGACATTGAGGACCAGAGAGAGAGTGAGAGAGAATGAGTGAGTATGAAGAAGAAGAGGCCATGAATAGGCCATGATTTCTCTTGTAAATAATTTATTTCTTAATTAATTATTTCAGTTATTTGTGTGCATATGTATTGTCTGGAACTTTCAGAGCTTTTAACATTTATCAGGGATAATATGCTGGATTTACTGTGTATTGCAATGCATGGTTATATGCATAGACAGAGTTTAAAGATTATGGGTTTTGCAGGCTAGGCTTGCTTCACATTAAAGAAAGAGACATTCTCATCATACCTTAGGGCTTACTGAGCCAATAGTTGAAACATACCATGCATACCTTGTGGTATTACTTGTTCACCTTTTCATTAGACATAGGCTGCTTGAAGCACTTTGTCATCTTTTCATCAAGTACCTCTTTATCTCTTTCCAGATCTGCATCTCAAAATGATCCTCAAGAAGGATCTACTCATCACATCTCATCAAGGAGGTTAGAAACATCCATATACTGAAATACATATGCAAGAACTACAAGTAATAAACATATTCATAAGATCCATAAGTCTAATAAGTAATAAGCATCATAAGTCAAGAATACTTATCTTCTATGAGAGGTGATCCTCTCCCTCTTGAACCAATCTTCAAGAGCCATCAATGTACATGGTCCATATACCAATGTTGCCGTCAAGTATCTAACCAGGTCTGCTAGGGATTATCCCATCTAGGGCTTCATCAAATCTCCCACAAGTGCTTGAGCATCTTCACATTGGCCATAATAGGTTTCATATCTCATGTAGTTTCCGTAAACTAGGGTTTTCTCTCCAACCCTAACCTCATAAAATCCATCAAACCCTAATAACCAAGTTACCTAGGGTTTTATTCAAACCCTAGAATTCTTTTAGGTCTCCACCATCCTCTTCTTGCTTCCATCAAAGGTGTCATCATTGGGGTGATCTCCATGGCTTTTCTTCAACCCAGCTCTGATACCTATGTTAATTTGTCATAGGGCTACATTGTTCTTTGCTTTGATAATTGTATTTCATCATTAATACATTAAGTTCACCCCATATCATCATTAAATTATCCAGATCTACACCATTAACATCAAAATATGCAACTATATAGAAAGAACAACAACATCATCATCATCATCAATGCAATGGAACATAAAAGGAACAGTAGAAGAAAAACATACACACACATAGAGACACAAAACGTAAGCTCCTCGATGCCTAAAAAAGCTTAAAGTTCATGCATTTAACCTTGGGTAGACTACTCTCAACATGATGACTCTTGCGGAGGTGGTTAGCGATTGTAACCAAGGCATCATCAATGATGATAAAATTGTCATAACAAACATTATACTGTTCCTCCATCGCTCGCTTGAACCATACGACGACCTATTTGATATAGGTACCACACCAGGTTATCATTTGCGACGAGACTACAATCATAAAACTATAATACCACTCAACCTCTAGCTTGCAGTGGTTATTACCAATTGTTCGAGATGCCCTCATCCCTGACATGTATTCACTTCCCACCCAACTTGGGGGGTCTAGTTGAGAAATACTTGAGTGTTGGAATGCATTGGTATTGTTGGTGAACTTGTCCATACTCAACGCTGTGCGTCTTTCCGGAAAAACCACCTTGCAAAGAAATTGAATAGTAACTCTGAACAATAATTTCAAATGGAAAGTTCAAGGCAATTGAGTAATATAGTTTGTAGGGTCAAATAGCTTTAATAGGAAACTAACAAGCTGAGGGAAATTACCTAGGCGATACTTAGTAAGCTTAGGAACTTGCCTTGCCTCTTGGGATTACCAAAAACCTCAAAATGACAACTCTGTGGCACCGAGAAAGGCCCAGAGTTCATGCATTTAATCTTGGGTAGCTTGCTCTCAACATGATGGCTCCTTTGGGGTGGTTAGCCATTGTAACCAAGACATCATTAGTCATGATGAAGTTATCATAACAAATAGTGTAATAGACATAATAGACATAACTAAAAACGAAGTATTCATAAAGAAAGGCTAGCAGATCTTGTTAATTTTTGGCAGCTCATTGACAAATTCCAACCATGGGACGAGATTCCTCTTTTTGAGAGGACCAATTTTGACTATTGAAGCGCTCAATTTGGACAAGGGAAAGTGTACTTATGAAGAAAAGCCCACATATGCACATTTGCACAGGTCGACCCTAACATGAAATTTGTCACCCTTGGAAACCTATAAATTCAAGTGACCTCGAGCTCATTTGGACATCACCAAGCATCATCTTCTTCTCTTCTTCATTGATTGGTTTGCACAAGTTTGAGGTTCGGTTGAGGAAAGTGGTTTGTAGAGGTCCGAAAATCAGGGTCCGAAGGTTGCACGTGTTCTAGGGTTTTGGGCACATAGGTAATTTTCAGTTACAACCACAAGTTAGCAGGCTCAACAGTGCGGTTGAAAGGTCTCAACCACACACATCTCTCTTCTTCATCCGGTTGGGCTCTAGGGTTGAAATTTGACCTTAGACAGGAAAAATTGTCTTTGATCTATATTAATGTTGGGAACATATTTCTGAATGTTGCTGGGTTAATTTTGCTGGATGATTTTGTATTGGGCTCATTGTACTCTCTACTGAACATTTTATGACAATCTAAAAAAGGAAGAATTTCAAAGTACTTTCCCCATAGTGGGTTTTTCCCTGGTCTTTGACCAAATCTGGTGTCTCTTGTTGTTCTGTTGATTGTCTCCTTTGTCATTGCATTTATTGTTCTATCTTCAATTATTGTTGATGATTGGAAATATTAATTGTTATTGAAAATATTGCTAATTGAAGAATTGAATTGGGCTAAAAGTAATTGAAACAACATAGAGCAGTGTGAAATTTAATAGATCCCACATAAACAAAGTCAATTGGTGGGTGAGTCCACCTGGATGGGCTCTTGTTCACTAGCAGTGGTCTTAATTTGTGTGAAGATGATATTGGCATGATGTTCAACAAGAATATTAAGCTTTTGATTCAAAATGTTGAGCTGCCTCTGAATTCCCTCTAGCTGGTCATACGCCCTTAGCCGCACTTCACTTTTCACCTACAAGTGTTTACCCACAATTGGTTTCATCTGCCAGTAAATAACCACTACCTGGATGTACCAATTTTATTGTGTACAGGTGCAACCCATATTCAACACCCATTCTCCCAACCCCACCAATAGTTCTCGTTTGACATGTTCCTTCTGGGGTTGTGGCAAAGAATCTACTAGTGGCCTCCTCCACCGTTGCTTATGCATGAGACGTTAGTGCCTGTGATGAATGATGTCGGCCATGACCGCTCCCACCACCTCGGTTGGCTACAGAGATGCTCTGCCCTCGACATCCACGAGTCATTAGATATAAACCATAAATAAGCTAATCACATTATTCCACGTAGGCAGTGAAACCACCACCTCCAACCTTTGCTAGTCGACAAGTTTGACTCCACACTTGCCTATTACTAGCTTCCGAGAGAGTCGTAAAAAAACTAAGTGGAGCTATGAGGTAGCCTGTTGTGCTCAATTTGTCACAAGTCCAAGGAAGCAGTGTACACAATTTTTCAAAGTTTCAAATCATCAGCCTGCAAATTGTTGTATCATTGTAAGTCTGAATTCTGCAAGTTGTAATGTAAATGACTAGTATAACCGTTTAATTTTGTAACAACACCTAGGTAAGCCTCTAATTTTGATGACAAATTTCAGCCTAGGAGGTTTTTTAGCCTCACTGCATTATGTGTGTTTCTAAACACAAATAATCAACAATGTTTTTCCTCTAGCTTAAACCCCAAAGCTAGGGTGGAGTTCATTGACAAGGTCTTAGGTGAGTCCTAGTGTTATATTGAGTCTTTGTAAAAGTGGTTTGGGAATAATTTAATTTATTTGGCTAAATTATTTTACTACAGATCACTTCGTCTATATTAGATCATATTGTGTTGCAGAATTGGGTAATGTCATGAGGGTCTATAACCAATGTGTATTCCCCCTTTGAGGGTTGAATTATTTGTAATATCTGATGTAAAAATATTTTAGTGCATGGTCCCTCACAATGTTGCACGAAGTGGGGATGTTTTTTTGGAAGCAGGGACGTGGAAGCGTCATTTCCCAAAAATCTAGGAAGCAAAGCGTCTCGAAAGCATCTACAATATATATATATATATATATATATATATATATATATATATATATATATATAATATTATATATATATAAATATATATATAATAGTTGCAGAAGATATGGAAGCATGCATATTTGTACATAAATCAAGATAGATATGGCATCCATTGTACATTAATGATTAATTATTTGAGCATCAACCATCTAGAATGTAAACTCTTCTTCTCTTGTCTAGCCTTTGCCTCTACCTCAATTGTCTAGGGATATTAGTCAACATTGCCCAATTTTGATCAAACTACCTAATCCAAGCCTTAAAATAAAGTAGAATGTCATTTTTACTTTAAGAAGCATCTGGGAAGCATCTAAGGAGCATTAAGGGAGTACCTTGGGAGCGTCCGAGAAGCCCCAACCCAAATTAAGTCAAATTAAATGTAAAAAATATTTAGAACCTTGTGGAACCACCCATCTCCCTTCAGATCCGCTTGGGATCCGTATAGATCTGTGCCTGATCCAAGGAGGATCTGTTGTCACATCCGTGGTTCGGAAATTTGTAATCGCAGATCGGGCCGACACGGTTTTGAATTTCCTAGAACCTTCTTAGCTGGTCCGATCCACGATTCTGAAATTCTGAACCGTGGATCCGATGACGGATCCCCCATAGATTCGTATAGGCCGCGATTCTTGGTTTGGATCCTTGGGGGGCGGGGGACTTTTTGTGCAACACTATTCTTGCATATTTAGACACCATGGCTAAAGTATTTGAGGGTGGAAAAAAATACTAATCCCCTTTTGTGTTGATTAATTAATTTTTCTGGCAAAAATAAAATTAAATCCTAAGCCAAAAAATTAATTAATTTAGAATAAAAAATAATTATAGAGAAATTAAAATTTCTCCAAGTGGAAAATTTGTGAGTCAAAGAAAAGTCAAATTTTGGAGGTCCCCCACCAAGGCGAAAATGGATATTTTAAGAAAAATTAAGCCGTTGGACAATGGTTGTTAAGTCAAAGTCAAAATTTTGAGGAAATTAATCCAAAATATTAATTTTTGGATTAATTAAAAGTGGTTTTCAAGAAAATTTCGAATTTTCCTCAAAATAAAAAATATTTGATAGTGGAGATTAAAAGATGGTCAAGTATTTATTGACGGTCGAGATTATTTTGATGGGCATCAAGCCACTAGCTGGTATTTTTCCACTTGGAGGGATTTCTTTATAAATAGAAGCCATTTTGCTTCTCAAGTCACAATGATTCTCAATGATGTAATTGTGTAACACTGGTATTGAGCCATTGCTTTGCAGGGAATGTTTGATATCATAATAAAAAGACTTTGGGGTTCAATTGATGGTGTTCTTTGTCCATTGATTTGTGGGACGTGTTGGTTATGTGCTTTCCTATATTGTGCTAATTTTTTTATAAGCTTGTTATTTCATTTGTCGGTGATAAGAACATTCTATTGGTAAAGTTTGGTTATATCTTAGGTGATTTGATTCACCATATGATCTGAAAAGTCTCCTTGAGAAAATATATAGACTTTGGAAAAAAACCAACCTTGTTTGGGCTCTGGGAAATTTTATTTGGCTTTCTTACTTCGCTAAAGGGTGTAGCCAATATTCTAACTTTCGAAAAACACATTGATCCATTGTCATTATTAAAAAAATATTTTATTTACAAGCCTTATATATTTGTAAAATAATTTTGTAAGTATATTTCTAACCCTTGTTTTGCAGTAGTTGGGGTTTTGAGAATTTTTATTTCATTCGTGTATTTAAGCTTCAAGGTGATCAAGAAAATTTTTGTTGGGGTTTTGAGTTAGATCTAGGCCCTTGAGGGTAAGATCTAGTCTCAACTTTGATTACACAAACTAAACATTCAACATTTTTGCAGCAAATTTGTGGAGAAAATTTATTTGCAAGGTGTCAAAATTTTTTGGAGCCTTCTAGCCCTATTTGTCCCTTCTAAGCTCTCTTAGAGGCCTCAACCTCCCTTTTAAGGAGCCGTTTGGCCCCTCTAGAGGCCTCGGCCCCCTAGTGATAGCCCTTAGGCTAGGCCGCAACGCTTTAGGTGCTTCTTTGTTTAGCCGCATGCTTACTTAGGTTTGCGACCACCTTTTTTAGTGCTTTTAGCCCTGGCCGCTGGCCTTTCCTTAGCCTCCTCCCTCCTCGGCCAACCTCCTTCTGCCCTCTGCTGCCTCTTTTTCCCTTGCCACAGGCCCTAGGGCTCCATTTCCTTAGGCCACAACCCATCTTTGGCATTGACGTCAAGCCCTAGGGCTCCATGCTTGTCGTGGGCTTATCTAGGCCTTGTCCCTAGCTGCTAGAGGTTACCCTAGGCAAGGAAGGGCCTCTTCTTCATGTAGCCTGCTCTCAACATGCTGGCTCCTTTAAGGGTGGTTAGCCATTATAACCAAGGCATCATCAATGATGATGGGGTAATCATAACAAACACAATATTGTTCCTCCATTGCTCGCTTGAACCATACGAGGACTGATACGATATAGGTACCACACTAGGTTATCATCTGTGATAAGACTATAGTCATAGAACTGTAATACCACTCAACCTTCAACTTGCAGTGGTTATTACCAATTGTCCGAGATGCCCTCATGCCTGATGCGTTTTTAGTTCCCACCCATCTTGGGGGGTCTAGTTGAGAAATACTCAAGTCTTCAAATGCATTGGTATTGTTAGTGAACTTGTCCTTACCAAAAGCCACACTTCTTCCCGGAAAAAAACGTCCTTGCAAAGAAATTGAATAGTAACTCTGAACAATAATTGCAAATGGAAACTTTGAGACAATAGAGTAATTACTAGTTGTAGGGTCAAATGGCCATGACAAGAAGCCAACAAGCCGAAGGAAGTTACCTAGGCAATGAACAATGATGCTTAGGAACTTGACTTGCTTCTTGGGATTACCAAAAACCTCATAACGATAACTCCTTGGTGCTACTCGGAGTTCATGCATTTAATCTTGGGTAGCTTGCTCTTAACATGTTGGCTCAGCTGGGGGTGGTTAGCCACTATAACCAATGCGTCATCAATCATGATGAAGTTATCATAACAAACACTGTATTGTTCCTCCATCGCTCTCTTGAACCATGCGATGGTCGATTCAATAGGTAGCACATGAGGTTATCATCTGCGATAAGACTACAAACATAAAACTATAATACCACTCAACCTCCAGCTTGAAGTGCTTATTACCAATTCTCTGAGATGCCCTCATCCCTGACACGTTTTTAATTCCCACCCAACTTGGGGGGTCTAGTTGAGAAATACTAGAGTGTTGGAATGCATTAGTATTGTTGATGAACTTGTCCATACTCTGTGAGTTTCCAAAGCTTATCAGAGGTTATCAGTAGCACTGGAGTCCTGGAGGGAAATGGAATAGCACGAGGTGTTGATTTTCTAAGGCAGTCAAGGCTAGAGTAGTTTTTCACAATTGATAATTACTTCTAATGATATAACCAGTCCTTACTTATATTCCAATCATCAAGTAGCTATACATTAAAAATTTCGACCATTTATTTCATTAATAGAGCAATATAGAGATCACTGTGAACGGTAAACAATAAACAAGAGACACCAAGAATTAGGTTTACAACTAGGGCAAAACCCATAAGGGCAAAACCCAACCAATCTTTTTTTATGAGAGAGGTTTTGTTCATCAATAGCACATCAAAGAATATTCCAACAAGATTCAAATCTAACCTTGATAATGTCCAAGTCAAAACCAATCAGCAAGGAGAGAGAAAAGTCAACGTTGGTCAACAATTATAGTTTGCACAGAGAGGCTGGGCTGAAATTCGGTCTTGAAGTAGCCTTAGAAAACAACCAATGAACTAGTCAAAGTCTTTTGTCCAACCTCTAGTCAATGCATGTAGTCAATGAGTCAAACCAAGGATGAAATTTCAGTCAGACGAAGCCAAAGTATCTCTGCAGTCTTCGACCCCCCAACACAGTCAAAACCTCGGTCAAATAGATGCTAAATTGCCTAAGTCAAAGAAAGTCAAAGTAGCTCCAAAGAAGATAGTTAATTCAGGTTAGAAAAGTTCTCTCTCTCCTTCACATATGTGATGTCTCTTTGAAATTGTAGATCGAATTGTGTTGTGTGTGTTAATGCTCGAAATGATTCACACCAATGCCATATTTTTATGTGTGTGAGGAGGGCTAATTAACACTAGTGGGGCTAACTTGGTCAAACTTCAAATGTTGAATTTTCTCCATCTCTTGCCAATGAAAAATACTAGCTGCAACTACTCAAATCTTCAACACGAGGGACTGCATTAGAACAAGGAATTCTTTTCCTTGGGTTGTGTAGGTTGAAGGGGAAAGAGAACTAGAAGTTGAGATTGCCTTTTGGATTGGTTGAGGATCTTTGGCACTTGTAATTGCTCTGTAAATTATGTGAAAAGAGAGCTCGAAAGGTAATTGTTTGTGAGTTGTAAAGTTGGCTTAGGCGCCCAACCTTGTGGTATCGTATCCTCATCTTTAGGGTGTCTGTTATAGATAGTGAATGTGCAACAAAGCCAATGGTTCGCTGGAATGTCCGACATTTGCAATTATTTGACGAATCTTTCATTAAAAGGTAAGTGCTTTTTGTGTTCCTATGAATATATATTACTGCTATGTAAATTAATGGTTATCATTCTTTCATTGTTGAGTATGGTTATGACTCATGAGCAATCACATTATATATATTTTATGTTTCATAGCATTTACATCATTGTTATCCGAACCAGACTGGTCATTGAACCGGTAGAACCCCTAGACTGGGAACCGATCAAAACCATACAGAAACCGGTAAAAAAATGGGACCAAAACACCGGTCAACCAAAAACACATAAAATATTCAAATTTTAAAGAAAACCATATATATTCATGTGCATCCATTTGAATCCAAACCATTTAGACACAAATTAGCAAAAGTTCTCATCTATATAGCATGTAAGGGTGCACATAACCAAAATAGCACCTTGTGCAATCCATATCTAAACCGAAAATACATCAACAAACAAGCTCCACATGGCCTCTAGCATCCAAAAAAACTATGCTATAACAAATACCTACATATCATCAAAATTATTGTCTATATTGGGATCTTCGTCATCAATATCACCCTCTAAGCATTAAAATAAGGTACAAAAATCATAGCAACTGTCCATGACACTGCAACTGTCACTGCTACATCTGTACTGCAACATCCAATACTTATCCATTTTTGTTACCACACTGTTGTGTTTCCCAATAAAAGCACCACACTGATCCATGGCATCGGTCCTCTGCCTCTCATCTATTGCACTACTGCGACTCGTACTGCTGCCCATTACACTGTAACTGTCACTACTACATCTATACTGCAGCTCTTGATACTTATCCATTTCTGTTGCTGAAATGGATTCTTCACCATCCCCATCTTCTCCCTAAAATAAACAAACTTTGTTCTTCCTAGAGCCTTGTTGAGGATGTCTGCCACCTGTTCTCTTGTAGGAGTGTACCTCAATTGTACTACCCCTCGTCGGACACAATCTCTGACAAAGTGACCCCTGATATCAATGTGTTTCGACCGATCATGAAATACAAGGCTTTCTTTAACCTGCATACATGAGCTTTCTTCTCATGTGTCTCAAACCCTCTGTCTGTTCAATGTATACTTCTTCTTCTATCACCTCGTTCAAGAATGCTGTCTTGACATATATCTGGTGAATCTCGCACCCCATTTGTGCTGCAAGGGATATCACGGTTCTAATAGAAGTATACTTGGCTACTGGGGCGAAGGTTTCTTCATAGTATATCCCTTCCTTTTGAGCATACCCCTTAGCCAAAAACTTGGCTTTGTATTTCTCTACACTGTCGTCTACGTCATATTTGACTTTGTAGATCCATCTCGAACCTACCACTGACCTGTCCTGAGGGCTAGGTGCCACTTCCCAGACATCATTGACAATTATAGAACTATATTCCTCTGCCATATCATCTACCCATACTTGATGTTGAACGACTTCCTGAAAACTAAAGGGTTCCCCAACCTGAGCTACTAGGTCTTGGTATCTGTCTGGCTGTCTTCGCTCCCTTTTATCATTCCTGGGTGCACCAATGATGTCCTCTACATCTCGTACAATCTGTCGTAGTTCCCGACTCATTCTTCCACTGGTAGTGGATACATCTATCAACTCTCCCTCTTCCTGAGTTTCCTCCTGTTCTGAAGCTTTGCATTTAGGAGAATAGTTGGTACTAGTTTCTGCTGGTCGAAGTGGTTGGACCAACATATCATTTTTTGACTGCTCGTCGGAAAGCATTTCTCAGGATTTCCTGAAAGCTTTGTCCTCCATGAACTTTACATCTTGTCGAACTACTAACTTCCTACTCCCTGGAAGATAGACTCTATATGCCTTAGCATTCTCGCTATATCCCACAAGATATCCTTTCTCAACAGTTTGATCTAGTTTCTTTCTCTTTTCTTCGGGTATACGACAATACGCCAAACTCCCAAATATCTTGAAACGACTGACTTTAGGTGTCTTCCCGGTGAAAACACTTTCCAGAGTGATCTTGCCCAATGCCCTGTGAGGAGTCTTGTTTTGGACGTAAACTATCGTGCTGAATGCTTCTGCCCACAGGTATTTGGGCATATCCTGATCATTCAACATTGCCCTAGCTGCTTCCACAGTAGTCTTGTTTTTCCTTTCTGCTACTCCATTTTGCTCTGGATTATATGGAGCTGTCCACTCTCTTCTGATGCCTTCCCTAACGCAAAAATCAATGAAGACCTTGTCAACATACTCTCCACCATTGTTTGAGTGCAACACTTTTATCTTGTTTCCTGTCAGATTCTCTACTAGAGCCTTGAACTCTTTGAATCAACCAAAAACCTCATCCTTAGTTTTCAAAAAGTAGATTTAAGTCTTCTTGGAATGGTCATCGATGAAGGTGATGAAGTATTCGACACCACTAAGAGATTTTGTGGACATAGGTCCACAGATGTCTGAGTGTATCAACCCTAGAACATTCTGAGCCTTATTATTACTTCTGGAAAACGCTGCTTTGGCATACTTGCCTAGAGTACACCCTCTGCATACATCATTTCGTTCGATACTTAATTTTGGAACTCCTGATACTGTTCTCGAGAATTCTCAGAGCCCCATGGTGTAAGTGTCCCATCCTCATGTGCCATAGTTCATTCAAATCTTTATCTCCATTGTTGCCTATCAGTGCCATTGGAGATTCTAGCTATAATCTATACAACTTGTTACTTCTGATTCCAATTTGGGCCTTCCTTTTCCAACTTGGGTGTTTGACATATACTTTCTCCTTAATGAAGAAAACGTCATAGCCCTTGTTTTGAAGTTGAGATCCAAAGAGTAAGTTCATCCCCAATCCTGGCACATCCAACAGATTGGTTGCTCGAAGCCGCTCTTCTGCTTCGGTTTGAAAGACTACAGTATCTCTTCCAACAGGGGTATTTCCCATGGTGATTTGAAAATTCATCCTTTCTTCTTGATAATCTGAAAAACATTCTCGAATTCCTGTCATATGCCAGGAAGCTCCACTATCAATATACCAAACCTCAGAGGAGGCAGAATTCGCTAGGCAAGCGACTTCTTCTTCTAGTTTGGAAGTTAACATAGAATAATTGTCATCCATGTTCTCATGGTTTCTTCTTTTTCCGGAAATCTGCGTGAGTCCCTCTGAATTGATGCTTCTGCATCGTGCTCCTGACCCATAATCGATTCTTCTCTCCTGTTGTCAGATCTCTGCTTTGATACCATGTGAAAATTTCTAACTCGAAATTCTACAGCAGTAACTGATTTATTTCACCAACTTATTTTTCACAATAAGTTATTTATGAAATTCCTTCAGCAAACATTGAAATAAATTCTATTGCAGGTATCACATAATTACATAGAGAAAATAACAAGCACAAGAACCAATCACATCAACACAATTGTTTTTGGACAATTGTCCCCGGAAAAACCCAATGTGGGAAAATCGGTGCAGCTGATGAGGGTTTTATTAATCTTTAGCAACAATCGCTTTACAAGGAATGATTTTATAGAGAAATTGAGACACTACTGAGAGAAAACACTTGAGACAAGGTTCATCCCTTTCTTGGAAACTTTCTGACACCCTGGAGACCCTTCTCCCACTTATGCGTTACTCTGTGTGGTTTTATGTCAGCATGCGTCTCCTGGACTGCGTCTTCCCTCTGCGCTGTTTCTCAATACCCTTGCAACACCTCCTCAGTGACTGACTGTTGCTGATGCCCTCCTCTTCCTCCACCTTGCAACTCTCCCTCTGAAATCGATCTCCTTCTCTTTGAGAATCGATTTTCCTTTGGATACTGAGTATCCGCTGGTGTGTCTCCAAATGATCCTCAAGTCTTCTTGTATACTTCTTGTTGATGAATTAACGATCGAGATTAAGTCTCTAATCAACGGC
Organism: Pinus taeda; assembly: GCA_000404065.3. Lineage (NCBI taxonomy): Eukaryota > Viridiplantae > Streptophyta > Pinopsida > Pinales > Pinaceae > Pinus > Pinus taeda. The sequence continues at coordinate 32,588 of APFE030301312.1, read as the reverse complement.
TAAGATTAAAACAAACTTGATCTTCGTCTCTTAGAAGCTTCTCACCTTATCTTTATTAATGTGATTAATATTTTTATTTTCCTAAATTTAGACTTAGGAACCCATTAAAAATATTAATTATTTTAATAACTCCTCATCTGGGTGGAATTTGTCCAAACGATTTTTTGGTTTTGGAGATCTTATGTATTCTGGCCCTTCCACAAAATTTTGGAGCTAGAGCACATTTGATGCTACCCAAAATCAACACAAGTGAGAATATTATTTGCTTTTGTTTGATGTTGCCTATAATAATGGGTATCAAGCTTCATTGAAGGTTAGTCCATTTGAATCTTTATATGGAAGAAAGTGCAATATTCTAGTAAGTTGGGACAACCTAGTAGACAAGGTAATACTTGGGTCAAAATTGCTGAAAGAAATGGAAGAGTAGATCATCAAAGTTAAATAGAATTTGAGAGTATTCCAGGACTGACAAAAGAGATGCAAAAAAGATTAGGACAACCAAAGAATTTAAAGTAGGAGAGTGTTTTTAAAAGTGAAGCTAAAGAAGAGCTCATTGAAGTTGGGTAGTTTTTATTAAGATGGCAGTTAGATTTTGTGGTCCTTTTGAGTTTGGTTACAAGATAGGACCAATTGCATACATGCTTTCAATTTTTGCTTCCATGAAAGCGCTTAATATGTTTCATGGTATTTGTTGAAGAGGTATGTACGCGATCCCAACTATGTCATCGATTAGGTGGAGCCAAAAGGAGACTTCTAGGTACAACTGGTGTGTATATTGGACTAGAAGGTGATGGTGCTTGGGAACAAAGTTATGACACGGTTAAAGGTCCAATGTAAGGTCGAAGGAGTAACATGGGAGCTTGAATATGTTATGTGAGAGGCATACTTGCATCTATTTTGAATTTTTGATGTAAATTTTTACATATGCACACTTTTATGGTGTCGAGCATTGAGGAGAGTGCTAAAATTAAGGGGCAGGGGAACGAAATATCGTAGTTTCGACCCTAGATTAACAATGTACATGATGAAGGGCTAGAGAGCTATGTAATTTTCTTGAATATTAATAATAAAATCATCATTAATTATAGGGGTCTATGATTCCACAAGTCGTGGGGGTAGCTAGAGAGGCTAGATCTTTTTGGTTTGTATCTTACCCATTTTGGGAAATTAAGGGAAAAGATGGTGATGTGAGCCTCTTAGGTGAGGCCATGTGACATTTTGAGAGCATGCATATTTAACCACACCTTTTTTGTTATTTAGGGGTCCACTTCATTCATGTTGGAAATTGTAACTAGGTTCGGTCCTCATTTAATGTATTTAAGTCATCATGAAATGTACTTGTCAAAAGAATAAAGAAAATAATTTTTATTATTGTAACAATGACTTGATAAAGCATGGGTTTTATGCTTGGGTCATCATTATATTAGTCAAAATCTACATTGTGGACTCCTAGGATTAATATTGAGTTTATAAAGTCATGTATATTCAAAGAGACACTTCTTGGGCTTTGAATCATGTAAAAGGGTTTACTATTAAATCAAATATAATTTATGTATCCTTCACAGCAAGTCGGCCTAACGACACTAATTCAACCTCACTTGGAGCCTATAAATAGAAGCAAGTTGAAGTCATTTGGAGCATCTGATCTCAAGCTAGTTCGATATCCCAAGAGTAGTTGGAGAAGTGCGGAGTAAGTCGAATTGGGTCTAAAGAAGCTAAAGGAAGTGCGAGTTTGGGGAAGTTTAAGGAGAAGAAGAAAATTGAATTTTTGGTGCCTCTCTCTCTAGATCTAGGAACGATTTCCCAAACCCCATTAAGCTGCACATGTTAAGAGGGAGTGTTGGAAATTGTAACTAGGCTTGTTCTTCATTTAATGTATTTGAGTCATCATGAAATGTACTTGTGAAAATAATAAATAAAATATTTTTTATTATTCTAACAATGACTTATTAAAGCATGGGTTTCATGATTGGGTCATCATTATTTTAGTCAAAGTCCCCATTGTGGAGATTAATATTGAGTTTATAGAGTCACTGTATATTCAAAGAGACCCTTCTTGGGCTCTTGAATCATGTAAAAGGTTTACTATTGAGTCAAATATAATTTATGTATCCTTCACACCAAGTCGGCCTAAGGACACTAATTCGCCCTCATTTGGAGCCTATAAATAGAAGCAAGTCGAAGTCATTTGGAACATCTCATCTCAAGCTAGTTCGATATCTCAAGAGTAGTTGGGGAAGTGCCAAGTAAGTCAAAGTGGGTCTAAGGAAGCTGAAGCAAGTGCGAGTTTGGGGAAGTCTAAGGAGAAGAAGAAAATCGAAGTTTTTTCGCCTCTCTCTCTCTCTCTTTTTTGTGCCCCAGTTTGGGAGATTGAAGTCTTCCAAGTTTCACTGATGCCAGAAGTTGACTGATGTAGGAAGATGCTACCTAGTCGAAGTTGCTGGAAAGGAGGTCGAAGATTTGGGAGGCTGACTTGGTGAGGAGGGAAGGTTTGGCCTTTGTCTAGGGTGAAGAGTCTCAAAAAATACTATTGAAAGGAAGAATTTTCTTGACTGGGTTTTTCCCTTGAGAGGGGTTTTCCTTGGCATAGTGCTTACATCTTGTGTCTCTTGTTTTGTGATCTTCATACACACATAATATGGTAATTTCTTGATGAAAGATAAGATAATAAAGAAGAAAAGAAGCCAACACACTCACAAGTAATTTTCAAGAAAGGAGAATCAAACTCTAATATAATTGCTTTGATTTTCCAACAATTCATTTTTCACTTTCATTATTCTTGCTTCTTAGAGAATAGAAAATTTCTATGGAAAATAACCATTGTTTTGGCTGTATGTTAATACTATTATGTTCCATTTGAAAAATATTTGAGTGCTAGAATGCATTGGTATTGATGTTGAACTTGTCCACAAGTTGTGACCCTTTGTATATTTTAGCATAGGGATTTCTTGATCAGTAGCACTAAAGCACTAGAGGGAAATGGAATAGCCTAAGGGTTTGCTTTGCAAAGAAAGGGATTCATTTCCTTGGGTTGTATAGGCTAAAGGGGAAAGAGAGCTAGAAGTTTAGATTTTCTTTGGGACTTGTTGACCACTAAAGTTGCATTTGAAAGATATGTCATAGACTCCATGATCAAAGTACACTTGCAGCATTCCAACACCATCAGGTCAGTTAGAATTCTAGACTTCATCAGGGCTTTCAAGCCCCTTTCTTCTTCTTCTTCTCATCATTCTGTTTCTTAGATTTCGTAGCCCTTTAGGGACATTGTAAAAATGTGTCGAGTATGATAAAAGAAAGTCATGTAACAGGCTTAGGTAACTTAGGACTTTACTAGCAAGTGAGTTCACTCTAGGGAGTTTTTTTTCCTTAGTTAATTATTTGTGTTTTTTAACACTGAATAATTTGTTGCGTTTATCTTGCAGATATACCCCAAAGCTAGAGTGCGGTTTGATGGTAGAGTCTTAGGTGAGTCCTAGTATTTAGAGTCAATGTATATTACCATACTATATCATCTCTAAAGTTTCACTGAATTTGGTTAAGTCTAGGCGTCATTTTATAATTGTTAAAAATTTCCTATAGAGTGGGATTTTTAAATTTTTTTGATAAAAGTGTCATAATTCTTGTCTAGAGAAGTTGTAGAGGGTGTGAGCACTCAAAATTAGACCTCTACACCTCAAATTTCTAAAAAGGCACACTTTGAGGGTCGAAAAGTGATTATTTATCCCTCAAAACCCATTTTTCCTGAGTTTTGAGAAAAACCCAACAAATAATTTAGACATAAATTAATAATTGAGAGAATAAAAATTCTCTTCAAGTCGAAAATGCTCAAAAATAAAGTGGAAAATTCAAGAAGGTAGAAATTAAGTTAAAAAAGGTGATGTGGATTCCATTTACCAAGGAAGATGACCTAAGAAAAAATTCGATGGCCCGCAACCACAATGAATGTCCCACAAAATTACATTTTTTGAGGAGGATAATTTGAGTTCCAAGGTTGATGGGGATTTCAGTCAAGCTTTGACTTGGGATAAATTTGAAAGGGGTCTCCCACTACTCCAGAATTCAATTGCCATTCCACCCATTTACCATATGTGCACTATGACTATCTCTCCTTGAGGATTACGGAGCAGCTCTAGAACAAGATTGAATTTATTGATTGGATCTAGACATTTTTCCTTTGGATCAAGACGTTTTGCCTTGGGATCAATTAGAGATGAGATTTATCATTGGGATTTGCTCCGATTTTCTCTATAAATTGAGCTTTGAGCTCCTCATTTGATAAATTAGAAAATCGAGCTACTGGGCTAGCGACTCTGCAAATTTGTACTCTATTTTTCCAGATCTAATAAAACAAAGACTCTGGGGTTTATTCATGTGGTGTATTCTTCTACTTTTGAGGTGTAATTGCTTCAGCTTGTGCTTAATACTCTACATGTGCTAATTGATTTATTATTTCTATTTGCTAGGTTATTGGATTAATTTATGTAAGCTATCTTGTATTAATTTTTAAGCTAGAGGACCACTCTAGAAGGAGAAGCACTAGTGATCCGGATTTAAACAGGAACACAACAAGTTACATATATAACCATAAATACAAAGATGTGGTAGAAATAACACTTCATTTCATTAATATCAAATATTGAAATACGCTTACAAACAAAATGGAAATAAGACTAGCTCGGGCAATGGTAGCTTATCTCTGAGAAGAGATGTGGCAGCTACATGCCTCTGAACTGTGTTACAATGAGGCTCAAAGGCCTATTTATTATTGAAAAACAATGGAAATCCCTAAACATCCAAAAACCTAACCCTAGGAGATGAAGCACTAAACTATGGGCCTCGTTTGGGTAAATTGGTACATCAACTTCTCGAGGTTGTAACTTTGGCATACGATCTCCGTTTGTCGCCCACAATACCTCGTTAGAAAGATCTACCCGAGGACTACGACTTTTGAATGACCAACATCAATCTAAAACTCATGTTGGTCCCAATTTTTCCAAAAAACATCGTTTAAGGCCTCAAAACGATTGTGGAAGTTGAGGACTCGAAAAATTGCCAAAAATAGTAAATTGTGCTACAAAGAAGGAAACTAAAAAACTGAAACAAACAATGGTGGGGGTCCAAGTGGAATAGGCGGGTTGGCCACCAATATCCACCTGGGTCATTCTTACCCCCTTAGCAAGTAGTGGTCCCCATTGCGTTGAGTTCCTCCATGAGATGAGGAAACTTATGTAGAACTTGGTCCCTGGTGAGTCACTTACCCTAGTGAAAGAGTTGGTCTGCTTTGACAACTCGATATAGTTGGATTCTTTGCTGTCGGGTGTTCTTGATCTGCGTGTCCATGATCTGATCAGTGGTGGCTTGTTCCATGCAATTTGGATTTAACTCTGTTGGTGTGAGTTTTGCAATGTCTGATGTGTCTAGCAATGGTGGGAATTATGGTTGAAGACGGTCCACATTGAACACTAAGTGTAGGCCAAGGAATGTGGGAATGCCGAGCTCAAAATGCATTGTCTCCCACAACCTTGGTAATGGTGTAAGGACTATATCGGAGTGGTTTGAGTTTCCGATAGGCTCTGGTAAGGTGTTCCTTTTGCAAATGCAACCAAACTTTGCCTCCCACCTGAAACTTGTGTGGCACCCGATGTTGATCATGTCGTTGCTTATACTTGGCATTTGATTTCTCCAAAATGTTGTGGATCTGCTGGCGGATATGTTGGATGTGCTCAATGAAGCTGTTTGCGTTATCAACTTCGGATTGGACATGGGCCGAATCTGCTTGAGTAGCTGCAAATGGTATGGCCACATCAATGGGACATAGTGGCTAGAATCCCAAGCCCACCTAAAAAGGGTTGTGTCCAGTCGAACCGTGGAGAGCCTGGTTATAGCTGTGCTGGACATAGGGTAGGCTCTCATCTCATGTGTGTGGATGCTTTGAGTTATATATGCGTAAAATGTGTACGATCATCCTGTTGACGACCTTTGTCTGGCCATCAGTTTGGGGATGGAAAGCTGTGGACTTAGTGAGCTTGTTGTCCAACGTCGACCAGAGATTGGAACAAAATGTACTGAGGAACCTGCTGTCCCGATTTGAGATGATAGACTGTGGGATCCCGAAGTGGACCCACACTCGTTCAAAGAATAGTTTAGTAGTGGCTTCTGTTGTGATATTCTTCTTGTAGGCTGCCATAATGGCCATCTTCGAGAATCTGTCGACGACCACAAAAACATAGTCATTGCCATGTTTAGTAGAAGGAAGGCTCAACATATAATCCATGGGGATAGATTCCCAAGGTCGACTAGGGGTAGGCAGCGAAGTATAGAGGCCTTGCTTCTTGATGGTCGTTTTGGCAATGGCGCAGGCAGTGCAGGATTTGATGTACTTCCCGACATCTTGTCGAAAATTCGGCCAATAGAAATACTTTTTGAGTATTACCATCGTTTTCATGACCCCAAAATGCCTAGCGGCCCGACTGCAGTGCACTTCCCAAATCATCTTGGAACGCTCGCTTGAAGGAACACAAAGGTGTCCCAACTGGCATAACAAGGCATCCTGGAGGTGAAAATCTGGAACTTGCTAACCCTCCAAGAGTGTCTGGTATGTGTGGCCGAATTCTAGTTCGCTTTTGTAGAGAAGTGGCCGATCAGATGTCTCGTGCCCACTAAAGTTGAGCACGGTGGTTAACGCCATGAGCAGTGGTCTGCTGAGGCAGTCTGCAACATTATTGGTGTTGCCCTTCTTATACTTGATATTCAAATGGAACTGTTGTAGGTATGTGGATCATTTCTGATGGCGATCATTCTGCGATTTCCCTTGCGTTTGTATGAACTGTAGGGGTTGGTGGTCTGTGTGGATGATTGTTTCCTTCCCCAAAATGTAATGCTTCCATTGTTGGCATGCCTACACAATGGAATACATCGCTTTTTCATAAGTGGGATACTTTCGGACTATGTCTCTTTATGGTATGCCACTGGATGCCCCTGTTGAGTAATGACTGCCCCAATAGCATAGTCAGAGGCATCTGTCTCGATCTCAAATAGATGTTGCAAGTCTGGTAATGTGAGCACTGGTGCAGAGCAAAGACGATGTTTCAACTCTGTGAACACCTTCTATTGAGATTCAGACCAAAAGAACGAAGCTTCCGCTCCTCCCTTGGTGACTTGACTCAAGGGCCAAGTGATATGAGAGAATCCCAACACGAACTTGCGGTAGAAATTGGCAAGACCCAGAAAGCTGTGGAGCTCTATCAGAGTGGTTGAAGCTGGCCAATCCTGAATGACTTGGATCTTGGATGGATCCACATGCACCCGCCGTTCATCAATAATGTATCACAGATATTGAACTTGGCTCATGCCAAAAGTGCATTTCTCCAAATTGGCACACAAATTGTGTTGCCACAGTGTTTGGAGAACCTGTCGGATGTGGTGCATGTGCTCTTCCCAACTCTGGCTGAAGATCAAGATGTCATCCAAGTATACCACTACAAATGAGTTGGTGAATGGCCGCAAGACGTCATCCATCAACCTCATGAAGGTTGCAAGAGCATTCGTCAACTCGAAAGGCATAACCAACCATTTGAAAAGGCCTCCTTGGCTTTGAAGGCAGTCTTCCACACATCGGAGGGTTCGATTGGTACCTTGTGATATCTTGACTTCAAGTCGATCTTGCTGAAATATTTTGCCCCCTTGAGTTGGTCCAGAGGTCATCAATCCATGGTATCAGGTACCTATTCCGGAGAATGATCTTGTTCGACGCTCAAAAATGAATACAAAGTCTCCAAGTCCCATCCTTCTTCTGTACCAACACGATCGGGCTCCCACAGAGCGATGAACTCGGCCGGATGTGACCTTTCTGCAGTAGCTCCTTAATTTGCCTCTTGATTTCATCGTTCTCTAGAATGGAGCGTGGATAGATTGGTCCAATGGGAAACGATGCACTTGGGGTCAGATTAATGGAGTGCTTAACTTGACAGTGGAGAGGCACCCCTGCTGGGGAGGTGAAAATGTCCTCGTACTCCTTCACAACCTTGTCCATTTGTTGTCGTGCGGAGGAGTCCTGTTTGGATGTCGTGGCCACTGTCTTCTTCTTGTCCTGAGGGCGTATCGTCAGGAAAACAAATTCCCTGGTTTTAGAAATGAGCTTACTGCATTGTTTTATAGTAACCAAAGAGATGGCGATAGGCGATGCTACCTCCGGTATCCTGTACAACTTATTTCCCAAAGTAACAATAACAACACGAGGCGTTGACTCATACACAACATGTTGCTCCCACAAGTATGGTTGGCCTAATAATACATCACAAATCAAGGGGACACTGCTGGCTCATGCAAAGATCTTGTTCTTGGTGAAGCCTCCAGATGGTGTATGGTTGTGGGTGTGCTGTGGTTGGTAAGCCCAGTCGCTTCATGACTTCTGCCGAAATGAGGTTCTTTTGGCTCCCGTTGTCAACAATCAATTGTACTGGGGAATCCTTTACCCACATCTGGGAGTGGAAAGAGGCGCTCCTCCTCCTCTCGATCTTCGGGTTCCTCCTTCTGGACCTTTGTGGTGGCAACAGTGGCATTGGGCTCTAGATCGATAATCTGCTTCCCTTTGTCATTCCCCTTGTTGGGTTTTGACTCAGAGTCAGAACATGCATTTGATTTAGAAGCCTTCAACTCGACCACCAGTGACTGCTTGGCCCGACACTTACTTGTGTTGTGAGTGGAGCTCTTATGGAACTCACACCATTTTCTCGTGTCCTTTTTTGGCTTTGCGGTGTTGTTCTTCGCTTGCGGCTTTGGCGGGTTGTCCTGGGCCGCCCCGCCTTGGCTTTGTCCTTTGTTCTGTGGTTTGGGGGCACCTTTCCCTTGCTTCGGTTTTGCAGATCCAAAGTCTCGCTTCTTTTGTTTAAACTTCTGCTTGATCTTGACGACATATCGGTATGCCATGTCGAGCAAGGAGATGTCTTGGAACTCCATCTCGTCCTAGATGAAATTGTGTATGTAGCCGCGATACTTGAGTACCAAATGTTTCTCAGAATCCTTGATACCCAACTTCGTGTGTAGGGTATGAAAAATATTGGTAAACTCCGGCACATCTTGGTCCCTTCCCTGTTGTAGCATTGTCCACTTTATGTATTTATCCTCATAGCTCCCGATAAGGTAGTACTGCTCCTTGATGGCATCCCGGAACGAGTTCCAAGTGGGTGCAACTGAAAACAGTGAGGTCGTACTTTCATCCTTTTGCTCACAATAGGTTTCCCACCAGTCCTTGACGTGGGGGGTGACAATAGGTTTCCCACCAGTCCTCTGAACTGTGTTACAATGAGGCTCAAAGGCCTATTTATTATTGAGAAACAATGGAAACCCTAAACATCCAACCCTAGGAGATGAAGCGCCAAACTATGGGCCTCGTTTGTGTAAATTGGTACATCAACTTCTCGGGGTCGTAACTTTGGCATACGATCTACGTTTGACGTGCACAATACCTCATTAGAAATATCTATCCGAGGACTACATCTTTTGAATGACCAACATTGGTCAACGACCTATATCGATCCCATGTTTCCTAAAAAACGCTGTTTAGGGCCTCAAAACGACTCTGGAAGTTAAGGACCCGAAAAATTGTCAAAAATAGTAAATTGTGCTACAAGTAAGGAAACTGAAAAACTGAAAGAAACAATGATGGGGGTCTAAGTGGAATAGGCAGGTGGCCACCAATATCCACCTGGATCAATTAGAGGGTTTTTGGTTGAACCTGTAGCCATATTTTTCATTGTGTGGTCTAGTTCCTTGTGGATCTAATAATTTTTTGTCAAGTGTGTAGAAGATCTTTGTTTTTTGAAGCAGATCTTAAGCGTGAGGTAGGTTTTTGGTTGAATGCACCCAGTCTCAAGTCGAAAAGAGCAAGAACCCACATTGATCTACTTTTCTCAAACTTTGATCTAAATATTGAAGGGAGTCTCTAAACTAACTTTCTAAAAACATTTTATTTTTAAATCTAAGTCCAGATCTACTTATTTTATGCGCTTTTATTGATAGATCTAGCTTTCAAGAGCATATTTTATTAGGTGCTCAAAATTCAAAGTTGTCAGATCGGTGTGGAACCTAAACGACCGTGTAGTGCTTGTTATCCTGAATTTGACGCAACTAGTTTCGCGTGAAACAAACATCGTATGCTCCCAGAATCATGTTTTGTTTGTTTTCCCAAACAGGGAATTTTTTGCAAAATGTGACAGCACAGTGAGCAGTTTGTACTGGTGACGTGGCGTTGACTGTGTAGGCTGAGGTGGCAGGGTTGATTGCTCAACGAGCCTTCGATGAATCATGTGGTGTCAAGTGGCATGATCTCATTAGGTGCATTTGGCGGTTTTTGATTGGATGGTTGGTGGACAACAATAGGCTGACACATGGCCTAGCTAGCAACAACAGGCATCGAACCTGCGACCTCCAAGCGACAGAACAAAGCCTCCTACCAATGCGCCACATGAATGGTCCTTCATAAACCATGTGTTCGGCATGTATTTAAATAGAATGTTTTTTCGCATTTGGGGAAAAGGGCCAGGCACAGGAGCAATCCTTCAGCATGCGTCACCCACGGGACCACGACAGAGCAGAGTGGGGTCTCGGCCAGCGGGGTAATTTGCAGATTTTAGGCGTTAGAGGACATTTAAAGTGTTCGACAATTTCGCCTTGAAATCAACGGAAATGGCGGCTGGTTAGCGGGAATCTAGGCGAAATTGTAGGATGGTGCCAGATTTTGGGAAATTTGCGGTGCGATTAGCAGAAAGACTTGGGGAAGCCATAATTTTTTTAGTTTTTGACCAAATCAGGAGCAGAAAGAGGCTACACAAGCATTTTTGGGCATTCTGGAGCCATTGGAATAGGTTTCAGAGCTATCTGAGCATTGTAACCTGATGTATTCACAATTTTGAGCATAATAGAGAGAGTCAAGCCATTGGAAGCTGGACCAAGGAAATGTAGCTCAGGCGGGGTGAACTCCTTCATCATGTGCTTCTGTGATATTGTTTTTGATGATGTTCATGTCTGTTATATGTTGCTGTTTAGTCATTTGTTTATGTTAATTTGTACATAAAATTTACATAAAAACACTCAAAAACTCATGTTTAAATTTCCAGTTAACCTCATGAATCCTTAAGCACTTTTAACATATTTTGAAAGTAAATTTAGTACAACAAACTAATTATCCCATTCAGATCAAGTTTGGTATCAGAGCAGTTGGTTTTCTTAGTGCAAGAAGGATTTAACTGTTTGCAAGTGAATGTCATGCTTACTAGGTTGAAGCTCAAAAGAGGAGAAGGGAGGTTGGTTGAAAGTCTTGAAGTTGGGTCAAGGAGACCAACACCAATTCTTCCTCAAGTTGCAGTTGAAGCTTCAGTGAGCATGTCACATGAAGAAAAGCCTACAAACATGACAGAGGATGAGAAGGTCTTTAGGAAAGCTTTCTTTGACATGACAAAGATGGTGAAGTTCCTCTGTGAAGAGAGGAATACCAGACTGCAAGGTGAAAGCTCCAAGCCTCCAAAAGGAGAAGGTTCTTTAGGAAGAGGAGGTAATGGAAATGGAGGTAAGCCTCCACCCTCTCCACCATCTTCTTCATCTTCATCTTCACAGCTATCTTCACCCTTTTCCACTAATACAACCCTTACTCATACTCACTAACATGCCTCAAAAGGAACTGGAAAAACACCCCTATTAAAACTTGGTGTTAAATTTGAACTACCCATGTATAATGGTGAAGTGAATTCAGAGAAGCTTGAAAATTGGGTTCATCTGTTGGAGGTATATTTCAAAATACAAAACCTTCAAGATGATGACATAAAGGTTCAGCTAGCTACCTTGAGGCTGGAGGGTGCAACACTAGTATGGTGGGAATCAAAGACACAACAAGAGATAAAAAACATGGTAAGATCTCAATTTCTTGGTCTGGTTTCATTGCTACAATTAAAAGACAATTTTACCCTTTAGCATATATGCAGAAAGCCATTATGAATTTAGATAGTATAAAGGTCAAAATGTGCAAGATTACACCCAAGAATTTAGACGAAGGTCTCTTATGTTAGGTGTAGATTTGCAATCACAAAACACGCTGTTGAAGTATATAGGGGGTTTAAACAGTTAGCTTGAGGCAAGAGGGAAAAATACTCTAGAAGAGGGTAGTAAAAAGCCATTTAAGGGTAAGGAAAAGAAAAGGGTTTCAAAGGAAAAGGAAAGAAAAATGCATCCATTAAGAAGGAAGGAGAGAAATTAACATGCAAGCATTGTCCCAAAGAGGGTCACGATGAAGCTCATTGTTGGAAGCTTCATCCTGAGATGAAACCAAAGAAATTCAACAACAAGGGAAAACAAAAGACAACTGCAACCACTCAACAGGATTTGGGATCCAATTCGTGTGATGAAACTAAAATTACAACCATGGGTATGAAAAGAAAAGAATCCATTGCTAGCACTAGTACTTCAAATTTACATAATGAAACTCCAAATGAAAAGAAGAGGATAGAACTTTTTCACATAAGGGTATTCTCAAAACATAGCAAAATTGATATTGTTTTTGATAGTGGCTCTCAAGCCAATCTCATCTTCGAAAAAATTGACGAAAAATTAAACTTGGAAACCATTCCACACCATAAACCATGTCTGTTAGGATGAGTGTGTGACAATGCACAATTGCAAGTAACTAGAAAGTGTAAACTGAAATTCGCCATTATTGCAAATTTCATAGATGAAGTGGACCCTGATGTTGTGCCATTAAACATATGTGGTATAGTTTTGGGCAACTCGTATATCTATGACAGAGAAGCTATCTTCCATAGACATAAAAACAAATACCATTTGTTCAAAGATAGAGTAGAATACATTGTAAGAGCCCATAGCAAGAAACTAAATCTTTCACTTGTTAATGCAGGGCAGAGGAAAATACTAGTGAATTCTAACAAGAATTTTGTGCTTCTAATGATCAGACCCAAGAATGATATTGATAATGAAGCTTTTCAAGGTTGTGACTCAAGATTGAAATTTGAATTGGTTGATGTTGTTATCCAATATGATGAGATGTTTCATGAACCAAAAGGATTGCCTCTGAAGAGAGGAATCCAACATGAGATACATTTGCAACAAGATAGTCCTCTTGCTAACATTCGCATGTACAGGATGTCAGTGATGGAAAGTGCATAAATTAAAAAGCAAATTCAAGAGTTGTTGGATAAAGGGATCATCAGGCCAAGTTCTTCGCCATGTGGTTCACCTATTGTTTTGGTGCTAAAGAAGATGGAACATGGCGCATGTGTGTGGGCTTTTGTGCATTGAACAAGATTACGGTAAATAACCGTTACCCATTGCCTAGAATAGAAGATTTACTTGATCAATTGAAAGATGCAAAGTATTTTACTAAGTTTGGACTTAAGGAGTACCATCAAATTAGAATTGTTGCAGGAGACATTTGGAAGACAACATTCAAAACAAAACAAGGTTTGTTTGAATGGCTAGTTATGCCTTTTGCTTTATGTAATGCTCCTGCTACCTTCATGCGTGTGATGAATGATGTGTTGAGGCCATTTCTTGATGAGTTTGTTAAAGTCTACTTAGATGACATCTTAATTTTCAGTAAATCTCGTGATGAACATGTCATGCATGTGAGAAAAGTACTTGATGTCTTAAAGAAAGAACAATTTCATTTAAAGATGTCGAAGTGTAAGTTTGGAAAAACTTCTTTAGTTTACTAGTGTCATATTGTTGGAGGAGGTGAGTTGAAAATAGATTCCTTCAAGGTTGATGTCATTTTGAATTGGCCAAGGCCCAAGACAATTACTGAGGTAAGAAGTGTTTTGGGAGCAACCCAATATTGGAGGAAATTCATTGCTAACTTTTCTTCTGTAGCAGCTCCTTGGCATGCATTGACTAGTGTGAAAAATGTTTTTCAGTGGGGAGACAAACAACAAAAGGCCTTTGATGCATTGAAGGAAAAGATCAGTTCAGCTCCAATACTTGCACTTCCAGACTTGAGACAGTCATTTGAGATCCAGACTAATGCTAGTTACTACGCCATGGTGCAGTCCTCATGCAACATGGTAAGCCTATTTGTTTTCATTCGAAAACTTTCAATGGTGCAATGATTAATTATCCTACATATGACAAGGAGTTGGATGCATTGGTGCAAAGTGTGAAAAAGTGGAAACACTACTTGATGGGTAAGGTAACAATCCTTCACATTGATCATCAATCGTTGCAATACTTGCAATCTCAATCTAAGTTGCAAAAATCAAGGCACTTCCGATGGATGGGTTTTATTCAACAATTCCACTAGGTAATAAGGTATAAGAAAGATATCAACAATCAAGTTGTTGATATGCTTTCTAGGCTTGTTATTAGTGCAACTACTTTAGCCAAGCATAATTTTGTTTTGCATGAAAGTTATATTGAGCAGTATGCATTAGACAATGACTTTGAGGATGTTTATGCAAGCTTGAGTCAAGGTAACCAAGTAGAGGAATTGGATTATCATTTGCATGATAACTTGTATGATCTTGGTACGCTTTGTATTCCACAGGGAGAAAGAGTCAACGTCATAAGAGAGGCATATACTTCTCTTATTACTGGTCATTTCGGTGTAAGTAAGACGGTGGCACATCTCCAGAGGTACTGTTATTGTCCTTGTATGCTTGAAAGTGTGTCACGTTTTATTAAAGGATGGTCATTATGTGTAGTCAGTAAGCCTAGCAATAGGAAGTTAGGATTGTACACACCACTTCCGATTCCTTCACGACCGTGGGTGAGTGTTTCTATGAATTTTGTAGGAGGTCTTCCATTGTCAGAAAGAGGTCATGATTATTTTATGTAGTTGTGGATAGGTTTAGCAAAATGTGTATTTTGATGCCATGTAAAAAGCAAATTACAGTTGAACAAACTGCTCAATTATTCTTTCAGAATGTATGGGTGCATTTTGGATTGCCCACATCCATTGTTAGTGATCAAGATTCTTGCTTTGTTGGGAATTTTTGGTCCAGATTGTGGGGATTCACGGACACTATATTGAAAAAGAGTAGAAGATTTCATCCACAAACAGATCGTCAAACAGAGGTGGTGAAAAAGCCAATGATACATCTTCTTTGTGGGTATTGCAGCAAGCATCCTAAGTTGTGGGATGAACATTTGCACTACATTCAACATGCTTACAACTGGGCCAATCATTCTTCAACTCAAACATCACCATTTGAAGCATGTTTGGGATACTTGCCTAAGTCTCCTTTGGATTTCATTTTTGGAAAGGATGTTTCTATTGATGGGCATAGTGACATAGGAAAAGCAAGAAGGTTCATTGAACAAATCCAATTGGTACACAAAAGAGTTCAAGAACAGCTTGAGAAGAGTCAAGGCAAATACAAAGCAAGGCACGACAAGCATTGTGTAGATCATAGGTTCCATGTCGGTGATGAAGTTTGGCTTCACATTAGCAACGAGAGGCTCCAAGAAGGTAACAAGCTGAAACCAATTAGATATGGTCCATTCAGAATTCTGGAAAAGATTGGTGATAATGCCTTCAAGTTGGATTTGCCTTCATATATGCGAATTTATGCTATTGTTAATGTTGAGAACTTAAGGTTGTATGAGCCTCCTTTGATTGAAGGTCAAGGAGAAAATGTCCAAATTCTTTCCATTGAGGATTTTTCTCCTGAATACCTTGATGAACTACAACAAGACACCATTCTTGACAAAAGAACAAAGCCTTCAAAACGAGGGAATGTGGATTACCTTCGTGTGGGGCTCAAGGGAGCAAATCCTTCAAAGGCCAAATGGATCAAGATTGGAAAGGTGAGGGAACTATACCCTCACTTGCTGGACAACTCAAAGTGATCTTTTGGGGTCCAAAAGGCTTCTAGTGGAGAGGAATGATTAGGTGCTCAAAAAATAGCTCAAAATTTAAAGTTTTCAGATTGGTGTGGAACTTG
Source organism: Pinus taeda (assembly GCA_000404065.3). Classification (NCBI taxonomy): domain Eukaryota; kingdom Viridiplantae; phylum Streptophyta; class Pinopsida; order Pinales; family Pinaceae; genus Pinus; species Pinus taeda. The sequence continues at coordinate 16,644 of APFE030301312.1, read as the reverse complement.
AACGATTGCGTAGTACTCGTCATTCTGAATTCGGCGCAACTCGTTTCGCGCGGAACAAACACCGTATGCTCCCAGAATCATGTTTTGTTCATTTTCCCAAAGAAATGATTTTTAGCAAAATGTGATAGCCCAGTTAGTAGTACGTACTACTGAAGTGGCATGGATCGTGCATGTTGAGGTGGCAGGGTTGATTAGTCAACGAGCCTTCGACGAATCATGTGGTGCCAAGTGGCACAATCTGATTGGGTGCATTTTGTTGTTTTTGATTGGATGGTTGGTGGCCAGCCACAAGTTGACACATGGCCCAGCTAGAGGCTGCCATGTGGTAGCCTGAGGGCCACCAAAAATTTGTGTAAGGTCCAGGCACCAGCGACGGGGGTCGAACCCGCGACTTCAGAGCGACAGACCAAAGCCTCCTACCAACGCATCACATGAATGGTTCTTAATAAACCATGTGTTCGACATATATTTAAATATATTGTTTTTCGCATTTGGGGAAAAGGGCTCGCCACGGGGCCACGATAGAGCAGAGCGGGGGGATTGACCAGCGGGGGCCAGCTGTTGGCCTTAGCCACGGGGACTTTGTAATATTCCTAATTAGCTATGGCTAATTGGAATATTCGATTTTGTTCAATTTTTGCCTTATATAGTTATTTGTAAATAAAAAGTGAGAAAGGGGGAACATAACTCACTTTAGAATAAAAAGTCACTTCCTAGGTAGCACAACGTTGTGACTTAAAGGGGAGCCAAGGGGGCCAAAGGGGGATACAGAAATGGAGACCACACGGACACATGGAGGAACTGCGCAGGAAGAAAATAACACGTGGCAAGAGGGGAATCACGTAGGAGGAGGTGAGCCTAGGGATTGTGAGAGGCAAAGGCTATAAAATAGATAGGAGCCCCCTCATTTTGGATCGTTTTGGATCATTCTGGTTATGAGCATTTGTAATAGTCATTTCTACTTAGAGCACGTTAGCTGTTTAGCTAGTCTGCAACATTGTTTAGTGCATTGAGTGTCTCCGTTTGGAGATCTCACCCTTAGCCCCGGGGGACTTCAAGTGCTTGCTCGGGCAAGGTATTTCCATTGGCATTCCAACAGTAGTTTCATCAGCATTTCAACAGCAGTTTCATCAACATTTTAGCAGCAGTTTCATCAACGTCTTTGAGGAATTGCGCAGAACCCCAAGGGGGTGATTTTCGGAGGTCGGCCATTTTAGAAAAGCTTTCTGGGTTTTTTTCTGGGTTTTTTGAGTAGAGTCCGATTCCAGAGTTGCAGCCTTTTCTGAGGAGGGGAGTAGCCCCAAATCCTCATTCGATTTCCAGCAGCAGCAATAGCACAAAAGTTTTCCAACAGCTGGGACGTAGATCAGTGTGAGGCCATTCCAGGAAAGCTTTCTGGGTTTTTCTGGGTTTCTTGAGTAGAGCTCAAATCCAGAGTTTTAGCTTTTTCCGAGGAGGGGAGCAGCCCCAAATCATCATTTGTTTTCTATTAGCAGCAACAGCACAACAACAACATCCACGCAGAGAGGCCATTCTTGTCATTCTGAGAGTATTTCTCCACTTGCCTTGTGCAAGTCGAGGTGCCATCTGTCTAATCACCTCTTGTACTAATTTATTGCTCAATATAATAAAATGGCGTAGTATTTCTCGTTGCATTTCTTGTGTATCTGCTTATATTTCCAGTTTACATTATTATATGCTGTTCCATTGTTATTTTATCACTTCTGGGTTATTATATCATTTGCACATATTTGGTTGGAGTTTTTGCTGGGGTTTGAGGAATATTCTGGGTTAGGTGTTAGAGGACATTTGAAGTCTTTGATAATTTCGCCCTGAAATTGACAGAAATGGCGCTCGGTTAGCTGAAATCCAGGTGAAATTGTAGGATGGTGCCGAATTTTGGAGAATTTGTGGTGCGATTAGTAGAAAGGTTTGTGGAAGCCATAACTTCTTCAATTTTTGACCAAATCAGGAGCAAAAAGAGGCTACACAAGCATTTTTGGGCATTCCGAAGCCATTAGAACATGTTTTAGAGCTATATGAGCATTGCAAACTGATGTATTCAGACTTTTGAGCATAATGGAGAAGGCCAAGCCATGGGAAACTAGACCAAGGAGAGGTAGCCGAAGCGGGGTGAACTCCTTCATCATGTGCTGCTGTGATACTGTTTTTGGTGTTCATGTCTGTTATAAGCTGCTGCTTAGTCATTTGTTTATGTTAATTTGTACATAAAATTTACATAAAAACACTCAAAAATTCATGTTTAAACTTGGAATTAACCTCATGAATCCTTAAGCACTTTCAACATATTCTGAAAAGGAATTTAGTACAACAAACTAATTATCCCATTCAGATCAATATTAGAGGGTTAATCACTTCTTCTTTGCCTAAAAGCAGAGGTGTCCTCGTCCTCTTGTGGCTCACAATTTGTATTTTTAACTATATATTCTCTCTATTTTGTGGATTATTTTTTCTTGCATCAAATCCGATCGTCCTCTTGATGCTTGTGCAATTTCTCATCGAAGCTTGAGGATTGGGTTTTCTTTGAAAGATGTTTTCTAGGGATCCATGGGTGGAGGCTTGAAAATCAAGAGATCTACATCTTTGAGACATCTCCTAGCTTGATCTATGGATAAAACTCTCCATCTCTCTATCTTGTGCGGAAATATTCCTCCTGAAGACTTGAAAAATTGAGCCTTATAAGTTAAATATATTGGAGGAAAAGCAAGTTCCCTCACTTGAGGAACTCTCCATTGTAATTTTGTAAATAAGCATTGTAAATATTTTGCTCGTTTCTCAAGTTGTATTTTGAGAATGGTATTTTCTCATTGAAGTTCTTTCTTGCAAACCCTCATCAAGATCTATGTTCCTCACTTATCTATAAGATAACATTTTAAATAATAATAAAAGAAATTTTCCTTTTGAGGGAGGTTGGGGATTTTCCCCTTGGCATCTAGATCTCCACATTTGGAAGGAGGAACTTTGAGTGATTGGTGACTAACTTGTTTCTTTTGTTTTGTTAGTCTAGTTTCTTACTCATTTCATCATCTAATTGCTAATCTAATAACTAGATCTAATCTCTACCTCATATATTTCATAGAACTATTTATTTAGCACATTGAAGTTCACTAATTTCCATAGCTGATTTGCTAGCTTAGATATGATTTATTCACTGTTGATAAGAACTGGTATATTGCTTATTTCATTGTGCATTTCATGATATAATTTGTTTACAATCAACATGTTACAATTTTATACGAGTGTAATGCTTTATTGAACTATAGTTGGCATTATTAATTCATAAGTGATCCTGTCATTAATCACTTGTATTAACTCTACATCTAACTTGCAATTTGCATTTTTGATTCTTTAAAATTTACCTTTAAGCATAAACTTGGTTGATAGACTTTTAGGAAAAACTTCCTTTACTTTCATTCAATTTCCCAAAATTTGAGTTTGGAGGAAAGGTAAAATGCATGACGTCGCAGTTCTCTTACATGGCTAAGTCCCTTGTAGGAACGAAGGCATGTGAGTTGCCTTGAAAAATTAGGTGGGTATTGTTAATGATTCAAAAGCTTTAGCTTGCTCATTCTATCCTTCTTACAACCACCTTGAGTCCTTACCAAGTTAGAGGAATTGAAGGGAAGTAGCACATTAGACTAGGCATTAATATAATTTACCAAGACCACTTTGCTTCACACACTCACTTACAACTTGGGTTCATCTTGTATGTAATTGGTTATCATTCAAAGTTCTTGCTCAAATACATTCAAGTTGGATAGTGAGCATCTACTTTTACTTGCAAGATTTTCACTTATGTTCTTGTGCTTGTCCATTTCATTTACATGCTCATATTATGTTTCTTCTGATGTCATTATATCATATTTTTGCAATTTCAATTTCAAGTACAAGCTTTGTTCACTTGCAAGTTCTATTTTTGCTTTTAGTTGCTCATCTTTCAAAGTTGTGTATAATCTTTTGATATTGTGGTTTTGTATTGATTCATTAACATTTGTTGTGTAGTTTCTGTATTTTGTTTAACTTGTGTATCTTGTATGGGGCTAGAAAGGCCAAAAAAGGCCAATGATAGGCCAAGAGAGGTTAGAAGAGGCCACGACAAGGAGAAACAAGCCCAATAAGGCTGCCGTCCAAGGAGAAAGAGGCCAATGAAAGGGGTTGAGGGGGTTAGAGGCCCTCTTAGGGCCACGACAAGGCCTTAGAGGCTTGCGGCTAGAGGGAAGAACCCTCTAAAGGTTGCGGCAAGGGCAAAGAGGGGGCCAAGGACCCTAAAAAGGGTTGCTGCTATGCCTAAAAGGCTAGCAGCCCAAGGAAAAAAAGGGGCTGCAACCTAAGGGAAAAATGCCTCTAAAGGCCACGACCAGCAGTAAAGGGCTTGCGTCCAGGGAGAAAAGTGGGGACGACGGCCTAAAAGGCCTTTTAGTGGTTACAACTAGGCAAGAAGGGCAGATGGTGAGGCCTAGAAGGCTAAAAAACTAAATTCGAAACCCTGCAATTGCACAAAAATTCCAATGATCACTTTAAAATGTTGGACGACTTTCCTTATTCAGCTGGACGTTGAGTCTCTGGAAGCCGGGGAGGCTAGATCTTACCCTCATGGGCCTAGATCAAGCTTCCTTGCTTGGATGAATGGCCTAAAAAAATTCGTTGCTTCAAACCCTTGAGTTATCCCCCTGCACAAATGAATAAAATAATTCTAAACCCGAAATATATATACAAAATTTTAAAACCTCGAATACCCAAGTGCTGCAAAATAACAAGGTTTGGAAAAAATAATTTACGAAACATTTACAAATGGTACAATATTTACAAAATTAAATGACAAGCTCTCTTTTCCCAAGGAAAATCGCAATTTTATTCATAATGAACAAAATTACATAGTGTAGATGCTAGAAAGCATATGTGTAAAACAACAGATCCTAGTATCCAAGATCAATAACAACTCATTAAGGAGTTAACACATGTCTACTCTTTTCTACCTTTCTTTTTTTCCACTTTCCGCCAATCACTAGAGTTGGGAATGGAAGATTCAATAGTCATTTTAGTCTCTTTTACATTTACATGGATTTCTTTATCAGAATCTGAACTTTTTGATGCATGAATTCGTTTGGTACCACTGACTTCTTTTTTCAAATGGGATTTTCTCAATTTGCTGCTGTTGAACGGAAGGCATTGGAACTATTGAAGAATTATGCTCGACATCACTCTTCTGCATGGTTTCCTAGGATTTCTGGTCATTATTGTTGGAGGTGTTTTATGGGATTTCTGCATCCTTTGCTTTGACTTCCTGAGATTCTGAAAATTGCCAACCTTTTGGCTTTGGAGCTTGTCGGTTTTTTCTTTTAGGGTCTCTTTTTGCTTGAGGACATGCATTTTGAAGATGGTTGGTTTGTAAACATATACGACAACGAAAACCGTATTCTCATAATCAAGAGGCTGGGACCATTGCAGATTGTTGTGAATCAGAGTAATCCTATCAGGGAAACCTTTTTAAGGTCTACGTCTACATAGATTTCGACAAAAGTGAAAATGCCTTTTGAGACTCTATCTGCATCCACTTCTAGGAACTTCCCCGAAGAATTTCCTATTCCTTCTAATACTTTGTGATGCCAAAAATGCAAGGGTAGGTTATGTACCCTGATCCACACTGGCATTTTGGAGACTACTATGGTATTTGCATAAAATCTCGGAAACTAAGGTATCATGAATAGACATGCATTGCCCCAAAACCATGGTCCCTTGTTTAATACATAATCCAGATCTTTTGCTGTGTCAAACTTTACAATAAAAAAACCACTAGAACATAGGTGAATATCACAATTTTCTGTCTAAGTAGAGAAAATCCATTGATGTAAATTCTCCGATTTGGGACAAAATCCATTGAATTTGCATATAACTGCTCTTGCATGGAAGAAAGAGCAGAGTGCATTTACCTCGGGCAAGTTGATTGTCAATACCGACACTTGGTTCATCTCCTTCACAATAAAGGGACTAGGAAGATTGGGGGATTGTTTTGCATTTTTTGTGGATTTGTCTTTGATTTAATTGCGTCCTTGAAGGAAACTGGGCCTTTGGAACTAGATCCAGGACAACCTCCAAGAAGTCGCAGGTGCAGGATGATGGTTGAATCTGGTACAATGCCATAGTCCTGCAACTTGTAGTCCTCTTGTAATGATTTCCCTGCATAAATCAAAATTTGGAATCTTGCTAGAATACCCAACTGTTCTTGAATATTTTGCTTAAGAGCTTGTACCTGATCCGAGAGCTAGACCATCATACACACTGATTTCCCGCTCAGTGTTTTAATAAAAATTTGGATCGGAACACCTTCAAGCAGATCTGGGGATTGGCATCCCAAATTCGTCCACATATTGGTCTCAAACGGTAGATTCGAGGGTAAGTTAGGAGCCTAAGAGAGTTTTTCCAAATATTGGTAGAAGATGGAGTTGAGAGCCTCCTCGACAACAAATGCTCCAAAACTCCAATCCATGCAATTCCCCAAATTCAACAGATTAGACCAAACTCTAGGAGTTATTAATTCGATGAGATCCACAGAATTTGTGATTGGAAGATAGTCCGAGGTTTGTGACCATGATTTCTCACAGATCACATTACTTTGACTACAATCAGGGCCCAAAGGCGGCCTGTTGACCACTTTGTGTCAACGACGCCATAACAGTCCACCCCTTTTTTCGCAAAAGGGATCTATCATGTTCGAGCATTCACGCGTTTCAGATTTCGTCATAAGTTGGCAGTTTTGTAAAGATGTTAACCCATTATGCATATGGATAATGTAAATAATCCTAGTATGACCATGTCTATATGTAACAACCTAGGTAAACCTATGGTTTTGGTGACGATCTCCATTCTAAGAGGTTTTATGTGTCACTGATCCATCTGTGTCTCTAGACACAATGATCGACAATTTTTCCCTCCACCCTCACTCCAAAGCTAGGGTGGATTTTGTAACTAAGATCTTAGGCGATTCCTAGTGTTTTAGATCGAGTTTATGTAAAAGTGATTTGGGAATAATTCTAGCTAATTGGCTAGATTATTTAATTACAAGTGACTTGGCCTACTGGATTATATTTTGTGTCGTAGAAATGGGTTTTTGAGTGTCTATAACAAGCGGGGTTTCCCCGTTCATGTATTAAAATTGTAAAATTTTCATGTAAAAAATATTTAATACATGGTTCTTCATAGTTAGACACCATGGCTAAATATTAGAGGTTTGGAAAAATTATTAAACCCCTCATTAGTCAATTAATTAATTTTTTTCTAACAAAATTAAATTAAAATTCTAAGCCAGAAATTTGATTAATTTTGTGTCGTAGGTAAAATTAAATTCTCCAATTGTGCAATTCATCTGTTTTAAAGAAGTTAATTTTTTGGAGGTCTCCAACCAAGAGAATATTGAGGAAATCAAGAAATTTTGGACCTTTGGGCCTTGGTGGTTAAGTCAAAGTCAATTTTTTGAGGAAACTAACTCAAAATAATTAATTTTGAGTTAATTACAAATCAATAAAATGATAAATTCGATTTTTCCTTAAAAAAATAAATAATTTCGAAAGTAATGATTAAAGATTAATTAAATCTTTATGAACAAATGAGATTAATTTGATTGAGATCAAGCCAACTAACCGTTGGAGATTTTATCTATAAATTAGAGGTCAGTGCCAGTCTGTCTTTTCATCCGATATTTTAATCGTGTACTAAGCTCTCAAGCTCTCTTGTATACTTTTTTGAACTTAATGCAAAAATCTTTCGGGTTTCAACGTGTGGTGGTATTCCTCTTCATGAATTTATGGTAACATTGTTTTAATTCCTGCTTAATGTTATGTGAAAACAGGTACCTTATTCAATAGCTCTCTTAGAATAATGTGAATATAGGTACCTTATTCAGTTTGTTTGATCTAGGATAATATTTTTAATTTTTATCGAAGTAGCAGTTATCTCTATTTCTTCATAATTTCATTGTTGTTCTATTTCTCTACTTGGTCTCATGGTTGATATAGTGTTTGCAGGGGATCTCTATGGTTTTGTTGAGCGTTTGGGGATAGTCTTCGGTTGGACCAACCAACTCTCAGCATATATTTTCTGAAGTGCCTACCTCATATAAGCTCTTTATTATGAGAATCCATACTCTGCAAGTATAAGGGAGCATCTTGATAGAAAGCCTCAAGAGGGCCCTCCTGAGTTGCATTAACCTGGGTGCTACTAATAACATTCAATAACCTAGTCCTTTGGGACGGAATCTTACTATTTTGGCGACAGGGACCAAAACATTAGAGTTATTAAACCAACCTCCCAAATCAATATTCATTCCAGATGCTGATCCAAAATTAAGACTTCGAGAATTAACCAGATTATCATTTTGATTTCCCCTTTGATAAGTTAACCCCTTGTCCTTAGCAATTTCAAGGACTCGCTTAGGTGGAGGTTTCTCACCAAAGAGTTTAACTAAGACATTAGTTTCATGACCAAAATTATTGATACTGTATGATAATGTAAAAGGTCTGACGGATTGACTATTTCACTTGACCTCTTCCGAATTTTCCTGCGACAAAATATATTCTTTACCAACAACATTTATCTGGTTGCTTGTCCCAAGCATCTCATGATGCATGATTCTCTTGATAATAGGACAAGTGGCATCTTCATGAAGCTCATCATAGGCTTTACAATAAGGCAGGGTTTCCTCCACAAGATTATTCGTTTCAAGAGGGTGAAGAGGCCTCTGCTCATTAGATTGACCTTTCTTCTAACAATTATTTCAATTATTTCTGAAAGGAGTTCGGATTTTCCACAGTGCTCATACTTTATGGTCGACGTTTCGAGTCTGAACCTAGACTCATCATCAGGACAAATTTTGTGAGGAGAAAAGAAGGAAAAAGGGAAGGAATAAATATGAACAGTTAGATGAGAAGACATATCGACCGACTCATTGTTATTTCAATTATTATTATTATTATTATTCTGACCCCTAGGTTGATGCATTTGAGCTTGCTCCATTTGAATCAACCTAGACTGCAATGTAGTTATCTCCTTAGCATAATCAATAATCATCGTAGCTTGATTTAACTCCATATTTTCCAACTTCTTAAGCAATTTTTGCATAGGTTTTTCTTCAGATTCCTTTTCTTTTCCTTTAGGTTCTTTTAATTTAACAATGGATCTATCAAAGTGAAGAATTTCAGATTTGCCAGAAGCATTCTTATCTTTTTCCATCTTTTCAACTGTGATTTGACAAGCCTTGTAGTCACCAGGCTTGGACCTTTTTAGTTCATAAGAAGTGTTAGGATTGGAAGCATCGAGATAGTATTCTAGAAGCATTTTCTCAGTTGGTTTGTAATCATTGAATATTTCTTTCAGCATACCATTAAACCTTCTATTAAATTCTTCACACGTCTCATTTTCTTTCTTTTTAATGACTCTAATGGCTTTGACTAGAAATCGATCTTCTTTCTTATCACCAAATTTATCTCTAAAAGCATAAAGGAGGGAATCATATGAATCAATGCTATGATCAGGCCTATCCCTATACCAATCCATTACATCTTGCTCAAGGGTCAAGATGAAGCATTTCATTTGCACATCCTCATAATTTTGAACCTGAGCGAATTTAGCCCACCAAGTCTGGAAAGCATATAAATGATTTTTAACAGTGATTGCATTCTCATAATTTTGAGCATGAGCGAATTTAGCCCATCACGTCTTAAGTCACCAAAATTTATTTTTTTTTAGAATTTTTTAAATTAAAAAAAGGTCAAAATAAAATCAAGAAAAAGAAAAAGAAATTAAATAAAAAATGTAAAACAAAACCAAAAAAAAAGAAAAAGTTAAAATCAAAATAAAACAAATTGAAATGTCAAAAATAAAAGATAAAATTTTAGGAGTTTTCGTTTCTTAATGAAACAATATAAAATATGAAAAGTTAAAAAAAATTATAGAGAAAAGCCAACCCAAAAATAAATTTATATGAAACCTAACCCTAATAAAACATTAATACAAGCAAAGGAGAAATCGTGTGAATGAGTGTTGAATATGCAGGTTGAGAGTTTGACGGAAACAGGAGAAGAGGAAAGCTCGGGTTTGATGATGGAGCAACGACGACAGGAGGAAACTCGACGACAGAGAGCTTGTTTGCAGGTTTGCATGGAAGGGAGCTGAGGAGCGACGAGTTTGTGGAATGACGCAACAGAAAGCAGCAAGGGGTTGAGGCATCATGCAAATGGAGAGGAGGGTTCCGGACAAGTAGCGAAGATATAGGGAGGAGGGAGCCGTAGGCAAACGAGCGAAGGAGGAGGGAGCTGCAGAGAGTGATGAGGGTTGAAGGCTGACGGAAAATGTTTGAGGGATGGAGTAGGATTGCAGAGAGGGACGCGCAAAAGGTGGCAGCTTTTGAGGGCCACAGATATGGAGGGTTTGCAATAAATGCAGGGAAAAGGGAGCCCTAGAGAAGGGGTTTTGGTAGAGGAGAAAAAGAAATCCGAAATTTTCCAGAAAACCCAAAAACGCAAATAGTAAAAAAATATCAAGATTTTCTGGAGTTGAAAAACACAACAACAAATGGAGGCTCAATACTACAACAGACAGAAAAATGGTAGCCACAGAACCCAAGAAAAATTTCCAGAAATTTCAATTAAAATGTTATACTTCTGCTTTAGATTTATTAATGAAACCCTTATGAAAATTTCCAGATTAAAACAAAATTTCAAGCCCTTGGACTACAAAATAATGCCCCTGCAAAATGGTATTGAGGCCAGATGTTACCCTCCAGTGCCTAGATCTGGCTTTAAATCAAATTTCTCTTTCAGATCTGCAACTTGTACTTGAAAACAAAAACACCAAGAACTCAGATATACAAAATAAATAAATATATAAATAAAACCCCAGAAACCCAAGTCAGAAAATTAAAAAAATCACAGATCTATGCACATGAATGGTAGATCTATCAGATATGAGGAGCATGAGTCCAACTTCGCTCCCATGTCTGATAATCTAAGTATCTCAACAACCAGATCTATTAATTTCCCACACAAAAATTTAAATTTTTAAATTTTAAAGTAGGGGCTTAACTCAAAACCCTTCGTATATCACACATAAAATCTTATTGTAAGCCTAGAACTAATTTAGCTGGGCTCTTCAAAAAACACAAATTTGGAGTTGGCTGGTTCGACTGAAGACTTCCCCTAATGCCCGAGGATCTAAAAATGAAAATTTTCTTGTAAAACTCAATCCAGCCATCAAAATAGAGCGAGAAAATGATAATAAAATTAAGATAAATAGAGATACTTGCTATTAAATTCAAAATTTAAATTATCATTTAAATCCTAGCGACTGAGCAAGATACCTGTACTCAAATCACTCTTCAGAAGCTATCATCAATGGCTTAAAAAAATTACGCATGAAAACAACACATCTTGCAGTATTCCCATGAAGAGTAACACTAACAAAATTTAACCCTAATGTCTTTCTTTATTATCCAAAAAATTACACGAGCTTTTTGCTTAGCAGACGACTCAAAGATCGGCTTGCTTGACTGACTAATGGCTTTTTATTTAAAGATAAATCTTCTAACGGTTAGTTCGAGTGATCCTTGTGAAAGCAATCTCGACCGTTGATGAAGATTAAAATTTCTTTTAATCTCATTTGTCGAAATATTTAATTCTTGAGGAAATTCAAAATTTTCTATTAAATGTATTTTAATTAACTCTAAAATTAATGTATTTTTAAGGATCGAAGAATTTTGCCTTTGGAGAATTTAAATTTACCGAGGACTTAGAATCAATTAAAATTCTGGTTTAGAATTTTAATTAATTTTTGGCCAGAAAATTTAATTAACCTATGAAGGGATATATTATTTTTTCAATCACCAAGGCACTTTACATCATGATTTTCATATATTTTACATCATAAGGGAGAAAACCCATTTGTAATCGACTCTCACAGAGTACCCATTTCTGCGACACAAATATAATCCAGCAGACCAAACAATTTGTAATAAAATAACCTAACCAAATAGTTAGGACTATTCCCTAATCACTTTTACATAGACTCGATATAGAACAGTAGGACTCACCTAAGATCCCTGTGACAAAATCCATTCCGGCTTTGGGGTAAGACAGAAGGAAAACCATCTGAGAGTGGATCGGTGAGACAAAAACCTCATAGAATGTAGGTTGTCACCAAAAAAGTAGGTTTATCTAGGCCATTATATACATGACATAGATCTGCTGAGATTATTTATATCATATACATGCATAATGAGTTTACATGATAACATCTTGGAAATCATGCTGATGATGATAGCTGAACGACACAGACACATTGATAAAGCGCTAATCCCTTTTGCGAAAAAAGGGGTTGTACTGCTATGGGTCGTTGACACATAGTGGTTAACAACTGGCTCTACTTGGGACAAGTTGTTGCACCGGAGGAATGTGAGAATCTAGAATTTGCATCCATGCAACACACAAGATAACATAAGTAGCATCCATCCAAAAATCAACCTATAATATTAAGCACGGGAAAGATATAAGTTGTTCATTTATTAACTATCCTAATAACATGTAAAACATAAATCTGACATAACTACATAATGAAATGTTGAAATGAAAGGGTGTATGGGTAGGAATATAATACAAAGGGTGCCTAGTGGCATCAAATGTCATCTTTGAAGTAAAAATTGAGCATTTGGCCATTCGCGGGTAAATCCAGTGGTTCGCCTTCCAATGTGCTCAAGTAGAATGAGTTGGGTCTAGCAATGCCTCGAATGATGTCTGGTCCTAGCCACAAACTGTCAAATTTGTTATGCTTTCCTGGTTTTTCATTTTTTCGATCCCACAATAAGACCATATCTCCAACCTGCAAAGTACTAGGATGAGATTTTTTGTCAAAGCTTTTCTTGATGTTAGATTGATTCTTATACATATTATCAAAAGCCTTCCTACGAGTCTCATCCAACTCTACAAGCTGATCAATTCTATTTTGGACAACAGTTTTTCGTTAGTAAAGTGCTGAAGGAGTTGGTATGCTGGTAATTTAAGGTGCATTGGCAAAGTTGCATCCAGGCCATAGACTAATTCAAGGGGAATTTTACCAGTAGCTTTATTTTTTGTTATCCTATTTGCCCACAAATCATACTTGAGTTTATTGTCCCAAAATAGCTTGTTATCTCCCACTATTTTCTTAATAATGGTAATAAAATTATTATTACTTGATTCAGCCAGGCCATTACCTTGAGGATAATAGTTAGATGAATGAGATAACACAATGCCGTACTTAAAACAAAATTATGAAAGTTCCATAGAACTAAAAGCCTTCGCATTGTTAGTAGTGATCTTGGCAGGGACACCAAATCTAGTAATTATTTGATTTTCAACAGTCCATAATAACCTTTTAAGTGACATTTTTAGTTGGAATGGCTTCTACCCATTTTGTAAAATAATTAGTAGCGGTCAAAATCCATGAGTAGCCATTGCTGGAATTTTCATGAAATTTCCCTATGAAATCTAGACCCCAATGCTGAAACGTAGCGTTAACAACCACATGTTGAAGGGGCAGGGCAACTAGCTTCTGTTTTCCAGTGAATAGTTGATAGGATTGGCGACATCTAACAAATTTGTGCACATCGGTAAAATGCCCTCCACAAAATCCAGAGTGAAACTCGGAAATCAACTTTTTAGACTCAATTTCATCAAGACATCTAAGTATAATGCCCTCTGGATTTCGCCACCCTGGTCCATCCTTCATGAGGCAATAATTAGAAGCCTTTAATCTAAGAGCATTTCTTATATGACCAACTAAATGGCTAGGACACGTAAGATTCAATATGTAATATATAATATCCTTATACCATTCATGATCTCCTAACCTTTGTAGCTCAGGTAAAGATGAATGGTTAAGACCAGTGTTGTTAAAAGCACGATTTAATCGCGCTTTTTTGAAAAAATTGCGCGTTTTTCCTCCAGCCGATTAAATCGCGCGTTTTATGCGAAAAAAGCGCCGGTTTTTTTTGAAAAAAGCGCGCCTTTTTTTTTTTTAAAATTTTTTTTTTAATTTTTTTTGCCTGTAAAAACCGCGGGGGTGGCGGGCAGCGGGTTTTATAATGAAAAAAAGATTTTTTCAATGCTCATTCGGACAGTCAGGCGCGCGATTTGGAGGAGAGGAGCTAGGAGAGAGGAGCTGGAGGGTTTCTTGCCGATTCGAAGTGGTTAGACTCACTATTTCAAGAGGAGATCGCCATTTTCACCGTAGAAACAGTATGTAGGTTAATTTTTTTTTGTTTTCATTGTTTCAAAACATTGTTTTTCTATGTTTTTAATTTTTTTT
>APFE030301281.1:0-23028 GCA_000404065.3 Pinus taeda | reverse complement strand
TTCTTATTTTACAGCAGTAAACCAAAGTAAGAATTTCCCAGCTTACAGCAGTAAATGCAAAAGTTTTTAACACAGCAGCTTGTTGAGAAGAAAAGAATTCGGAGCAGCTTGCAAATGGAATATAAGTTTTTCACAGCAGTGTGAATTGGAATGCATAGCAGCGTGATGATGTTTGGTTGTTTGCTGGTGGGAAAGGAAAGGAATGCGCAACAGCATAAATCTCATAATGTTTGTAGGTGAAGATATGCCAGTAATGTGAAGCGCAGCTTGTTGAGAAGAAAAAGAATTCGGAGCAGCTTGCAAATGGAATATAAGTTTTTCACAGCAGTGTGAATTGGAATGCATAGCAGCGTGATGATGTTTGGTTGTTTGCTGGTGGGAAAGGAAAGGAATGCGCAACAGCATAAATCTCATAATGTTTGTAGGTGAAGATATGCCAGTAATGTGAAGCAAGTGAAAACTGCGGCAACCTGAGCAGAGTAAATAAAACCAGAAGACTTTTACAGCAGTAAAAATAAATTTTATTTTTCACACAGCAGTGAAAAAGAGTTATGCAAATTCTGTTTTGTTGGGAGATTGAAATGCATTGAAATGCAGTGCGAATGTAATCAGGTTGTATGTAAAAAAAAAAATTACAGCAGTGAATGAGGATTTTACACAGCAGTGTAAAATTATTTGTAAAAGAGGCAGAGTAATATTTTTGTTGTTTTGGAACTGCATCTAAAGCAGTATCTGGTTGTAATCCCTCTGTGAGAGGAAGTGAAGTTTTGGTGGATCCCTCTGTCAAAGAGGAATGTGCTTTTTAGCACAGTCTTTTGGTGAAGCCCTCTGTTAAAAGGAAGGTGTTTTTTCAGCACATTGTTATGGTAAATCGCTCTGTCACGAGGAAGGTGCTCTTAAGCACAGTTTCAGGTTAATCCCTCTATTAAGAGGAAGACTATTTTGTTGCTTGTGGAACTGCATCTGAAGCAGTGTTAGTGAATCCCTCTCTTAAGAGGAAGATTTGTTGTCTTTGGAGAATCCCTTTGTCAAAGAGGAAGATGCTCTTCAGCATAATCTCTGGCGAATCCCTCTGTTAAGAGGAAGACTCTTTTGTAACAGCAGCATGTCAAGGAGTTGAGAAAGTCTCTGGGTATCACTGAATGCCCAGCAGTTGAAATTAAAGGGGAGTGTTGAAAAATTAATCCCAACTGCGCATTGGCAAAAGAGTGCAGCAGCGCAGCGATTCAGCGATTTAGCGATGGGCGAACTGCCGATATCGCTATCGGCATTTTCAAGTGGAGCATGACCTTTCATAAATGAGATATTCCCGATGAGCCGGACCCGATGATGGAATTAACCCCTTTTGATAAATTATCGGGTCCATAGTATTTTCGCTATCGGGAAAACCAAGTGGGCAGTTCTTTTTTCATGCGATATGTTATAACCCGATATCCTGGACCCGATTGGTATTCAACACTTTGCTTAATATTATTTCGGGTCCGCGAGTGGGTTGTTTCATGTTTTTATGAATTTCAAGCACATATTATAATATATATATATCGGAGGTATCGGGCCATGTGATGATCGGGATTTCGCAATCGGCAGAAACCATGGGTGCACATATGTGTGCCATGCGATAAAGCTTGGACCCGATAGAGTTCCAAAAGCATATTGTATAATGTTGAAGTAATGGCCTGGAAATTAATTTTGACTTGAAGTGAAAGCTTTCCTATGGCCGTCTATCTCAGTAAAACAGTAAATGCAATTTACTGTGGATGGTAAGTTCTTTGGTGAAGTTTTTAATTTTGTTCCAGCGGGAGTATGGGCAAGCCAGTAAGACCATTAAATTTTTATTGTCTTCCTTTACGGCAGTATGGAGATGCAAGTACTTTCTCCCGTTGTCATATATAAATGTAATGTTTTCATTTGTTTTAGTAAGTGAGAGCAATTGTGAAATGGAAACGCACAGCAGTGCAGGAGCGATGAAGTGAAGAGGTGAATGAAGAAAACCAGGGGAAGCATGTATCATTGAAAACCATGAATTGTTTCACACAGCAGTGAAAAGGGTAATGTAAGTTTTTTTTGGTAAATGCGTAATTTCCACACAGCATTGTGTTGATTTTATTTCTACAATGGTAAATGCAAAAGTCTGTTTTTACAACAGTAAAGGATGAGATTTTTACACACAGTAGTGTAAAATCTCAAGAGGAAACAGAGTAATTTGTTTTTTGTTAGTGAATTTCTTTTGGTGAATCCCTCTGAGTGAAAGAGGATGAAATTTTGTATCAGGTATTTTATTTTAATGAATACAAAGTTTTATGAGTGTGTAATACTCTGTTCTCATAAATAATTTTAAAGTTTCCGCTGTGTTAAAGATCCTGTGGCAAAACAGAGCATTGTCTCTGTGTGTGCAATTTATGTTTCTGTTGTTTTTGGGATTTTACCAGAAAAATTCCCAACAGAATGCACCCGAACATGGAACCGAGTCCGATAAATCATTATAGCAGAGATTCAAGATCTAAAGCATTCCGAGATTGGATATGGAATCGGGAACCTGCCCTGTTATATTGTTGTGAGACATATCTATGACCTGAACGAGTGACAGTTTCTCCCCGATCGATGCAGGAACAGAGCCTGTGAGACGATTGAAAGAGAGATTGAGGTACAGCACGCCGACCCACTCCGTCATTTGGGGAGGGACGTCCCCGGACAGTTTGTTATTGGAGAGATCTATGAGCTGAGCATCTGCATTACTCCCACTTCTGGAGGCACGGACCCTGTCAAAGCATTGGCTGATACATCAAAAGCAGTATGAAGCTTTCGAAGATTTGCAACCTCCGAAGGAATGACGCCAGAGAGGTTATTCTGCGAGAGATCGAGGAGCTCCAGATACTTGCATTCCCCGATTTCCGGCGGTATCCTTCCCTCAAATCTGTTCATGCTTAAGTTGAGCTCTGTGAGATTTTCGAGCGCGCCGATGATCTCAGGAATTGAGCCAGATAGCTTGTTAGCAGAGAGATACAGATATGTGAGGCTTTGGTTCATTCGTTGGAATTCCCTAGGAATGTTGCCTTGTAATCTATTGCCGCTCAGATCGAGAGCTTGCAGAGTAAGGAGGTTTGTGATTGAATAAGGAATGGTACCGACCAGGGAATTTCTACCCATGTATAATATTGTCAGCATGGAGAGATTGCCGATAGCTTGGGGTATGGGGCCGTTAATGGCGTTTTTCTCTACATTAAAGAATGTTAAAGTCTGAGAAAGTTGGCCGATGGCGGGAGGCAGAGTACCTGTAAGATGGTTGTCGAACAAATCTAGCTCCTCTAATTTGGTACAGTTGGAAAGGGCCCCAAATATAGCGATTCTCCCTGTGATGAAGCTGCTACTGGACAATATGAGGATCCTGAGCTGAAGCAGCCTGCCCAGTGCTTGAGGTATGACTCCAGTGAGCTCTCTGGATCCGACTTCAAGACGCCATAGACGAGAGCAGTTCATCAGTGATGCCGGAATCCGGCCCTGAAGATTGGTCCCGAACAGAAGCAATACCTCTAGTTTCATCAGCCTGGATCCTATTTCTGACGGAATTGGCCCCGAGATACCATTGTAGGTCAGCGACAATCGCCGGAGCTCTGTGCAGTTGAGAAGAGATGGCGGAATGACGCCGGTGAGATAGTTTTGGTAGAGATTAAGAAACCGGAGACGAGTGAGCAGGCCGATTTCCGAAGGGATAGTTCCCGTCAACTGATTTAAAGATAAGTCAATCTTGCTCAGCATTGAACAGTTTCCGAGGGTCCCAGGAATCGAACCTGTGTGGGCGTTCCCGTAAGAGGCCAGCAATTGCAGGTTCTTTAAATCGCCCAACTGGTGCGGAATTGTCCCTGTCAAAGCATTTGCAGAGAGGTAGAGCTCCCTGAGTTGCCGCAGACGTCCCAAAGCCCCGGGTATGTTACCCGTAAATCCGTTATGGGAGAGATCGAGAGACTGCAGGAGCGATAAATTCCCCAAGTGGGAAGGGATGGTGCCATTCAGGCTCATCCTGCTTATATTGATTCCTATAACTCGCAATTCGTGGGTGTTGCTGCTACATTTGACACCCGTAAAATTGCAGAAATGGTTGGAAGCATAATTCCAATCGCGCAGGGAGAGCAAGGGATCATTAGTTATTGCGCGTTTCAACGCCATCAGAGCCGCCGCATCTGCGGCTTCACCTCCACGGGACGGTGCCTTGGCTGCTACCAGAGAAGAGGCAATTATGAATGACAAGAAGCAGCACGAGATAAAGATTGAGCAACCCATTGTCGTCGCAGCAAACCCTAAACCTCAAATTTGCAGACCCTGGCTCTCCACTTATGCAGTTGCAGCAGTAGCTCGCTTGAACTCCTGTACTTGACAAAGGTTGTGGTGGCACGTTTGAAAGTTTGTGAGTAGGGTTTTTAGAAGGAAGGAGTGGATGTCGTTACGACACCCACTAAAACTACGAAGGTCACTTTCCAAGAAAGTGATCAAAGCAAGTTGCAGGCTGCAGAGCGGTGAATGATCCTCAAAATTCCTAAAACCGCGAATATCTTGACTGTGAAAGAGAATGTTTTGAGTCACACTTGTTTGTGGATTATACAATTAGCGGGTGAAGTCAATGAATGTATGTGACGTGGACAAAATTGTTGAAGAGACCCTTAAAAGGAAACGGGTGGGAAAGTTTGGGATAACGAGAATGTCAAATTCAATTGGGCCAGAAAATTGCGTAGTATGTAAGAACATGTTTTGGCCAAATAATTGTCGATTGAAATACATTATTAAAATTAGTTTTTTAATTTCATAGTCTGAAATTATTTCCTTGAATGTTAAGGAAATGATATTTTAGCTTTTCTGTACTTTTTAATTGTAATATTTTTTCATTCAACGTTGAAAAAATAATATTATATTTCTTTGTATTGTGTGCAAAGTATTCCAGACCAAGCTGTAACGATTATCTTTTTTTATTTGATAATTTTTTTTTATACATTAAAGTAGACTTACTTTTATTCAGCAGCTGTTAAGGATAAATATAATAAACCAGGAAAATCTAGCGATGTCTATTTCTGTGAGAATAATTTCCACAAAATCACATAAAAAATTATTTGTCGTATTTAGAACCAACCAAGTTTATCCTCGGGACAAGTTGAAGATTCAATATGAGCGATAAGTTAAATAGGACAGCGGGCCATTCCAATAGCTATATTTTAATGAGTAATAGATAAATAGGACCTCCAACTGCTAGGTTTGACCAAGGCCCAGAAGGAAGGAGAAAGAATCAAGATTGATAAAAACACTTTAAATCAAATTAATCATAATAATATTATTCATATAAATTAATAGAATAAATTATTAATATTAATGAGCCTAGTCTCATGGTAGATCCCAAATTTCAATTGAGCCTTATCTAATAAGGATATTAATAATATTATTGTTAAATACACATTATTGCTATTATTAAAAGTAAGATTTAAATCTAAAATATAATTGAAATTAAAGAAAATTAATAATAATTTTTTTATAAAAATAATATTAATATTATTTAATTACTAATTACTAATTATGATAAAGTAATAATATATAAACCAATATCATATTACTAATATGATATAGTAATTAATAGTAATATTGTTATTATTATTACTTTTTAGCTAAGTATTACTAGATTATAATCTGAATAATTTATTAAAAGACTAATATTATTACTAGGGTACAATTTTGTATTATTCATAATTGTTAATGTTATAACTTTTATTATAAGGTTAATTTCTTTTTCTAGGAAAACTGGACGAGGGTGAAAAATTCATTTACTAATAATTATTCATCATCCAAGTTTTGGAAATTTTAGAGTGAACTATTTTTTTTTATATTTTCATATATATATATATAATATATATATATATATATTATATATATATTTAAAATAATGATTAAAAACCAAAGGAAGGTCCAGTATCAATAATGTCATAGTTGAAAAAAAACAAAATTCTTATTAATGAGTAATTAAAAATCAAGGGTCTTTCATCATCACAATGGTAGTGGTAGCATACCACGACATCCCGGAGGTTGTCCAACCCCCCACCCGGCGCACTCTTTCCCGATTGACAAAACTCGCCCATGGCCGTTCTTCAATGGAGCTACCCAATCTCATGGTTGTGGAGGCAATTTCATTTTGCATATAACAGAGCAACATTCATTGGCCATCTTTACGTCGATTGTAGATTCTCGAAATATTCGGGAATCCGACAGACATGGGCGTGGACAATTTTTTGACCACGCCCATGTCTGTCAGATTTCTGAATATTCCGAGAATCTGCAATCGACTTAAGCTCACCAACATTCATTTAAAGTCCAACTTGGTTTTGGGGAACAAACAACTTTCCTGAACTAATTACTCTTGGGTACTTATTGCATTTTGCTTTAGCACATGCTTGCACAAACATACAGATTTTCGGGGATCCTAAAATCACTATAAACTGGTTCAACAACACAAATCTTTGTCATGCTCGTACACTTAGAAACATATTGGACGAAGTTGTCACCTTCAAAGCAAATTTAACTCAATTTCATGTCAGCACATTTACAGGGAATATAACGAGTGCTGACAGGCTTTCCAAGGAGGCCACGATACTACCCGAGGCCTGTGGATGATCCAGGAGCAGGATGGTGCTCAACAGTACCACTATTATCATCGCCTATATATAAATCAAGCATATCATAGAGTAGACAGGCCCTAATATTTTTTCTCTTACATGTTTATTTATCAGCTATGTTTCTTTGTAAAATTCTATGTACATATATATATGGCTCATCAGGTTGATCTAGCTCCGAACACCCTGCGTGGTGATTTTTGTATAGTTTACTTTTTTTCTAGAAATGGCGATCACCATAACTCATCTACTCATGTATCTAATACTGGCCTCTACTGATATGTATCTAGTACTGGCCTTGGGCCAACAGTTATGCATATGTCCTGAGCATCTACTATATGTAATTTTTCACTCTTACTGAAAGATTACGATTTTTCCATTGGAAAAAAATAAAACCAAAAAAATGTCCCATATTAAAAATATCATGAATATTAATTACGTTTTCTTATTTGTGAAAAAAGGAAATTCTTATTAAGTACTTATTAATGTTGAAAAGCTTTTATACTGATTAAATAATGTTTAAGTCATACAGTTTATTGACGATTTAATTGTAACCAATTACCTTTTCAAATGGGTTCGTGCAAAATGTTTTTAAATTTATAAAAAAATTAATTAAAAAGGTGATATTATTGATTATTTTATAAATTACTATATTTCTGTTAGAAACTTGAGGATTTGGTTTTGACATCATTTAGTTGGTCATTTCATTTGGTTATTCAAATAGTAATAATTGTTTTTAATTGTTATGTGTGGAACATGATTGTTTAGAGGTCTTTGTTTCAGCCGGATGTATCTCCTAGGAAGTTTGTACACCCCTCCACGCGGGGGGTGCGGGGGGACTTGTACCCCTCGCGGGGGTCCGGGGGCCAATAGTCCCCCGGTGGGGGCTTGGGGGCAGCGTCCCCGAAGCTAAAAACAAATGTAAAATTGCCTTGTAAAAGTATAGTAATTTCTAGTCAATCTGGGCCGTTCATTAGGCGGATGATCTGACGGTAGAACTTATGTTTAGTTTAGGGTTTTTTGCCCTAGAAGGCAACCCCTCTCTTTGTATGGGGCATTGTATTAAGTCTGTGTAATAGATGTGTATTCTCTGAGCGAGAAGCAGAGAGGTGAGACTCTGAGAGAAAACAGAGGATATTACAGCAGATCTATTGTAGGTTGTGTCTCTTCATTTTGCTGGATAATAGAAAAGGAAGGACTGCTTGTTCGGGGTGGACGTAGCCCAAACTAGGTGAACCACGTATATCTGTGTCTCTCTTGTTTTATGTGTTTTCTGTGTTTATATTTCTGCAATATTTTATGTGTTCCATTGCTCCGTAATATATAATTTTCTAACATTAATATGCACATAAAGCCAATATATTTAGCACTAAAAATTCCTATTAAAAATACCCAATTATTATATGAACAATCTCCAGTAATATTTCAAGAAGAAATTAGACATATTTGATATATTTTAATTAATGAAAAGGTATTTATAAGATTATATTATTGATATAGATTGATTTCTTATTATGAGAATTATTTATAGAAAATAAATTTAGTTTTTTGGGTAATAGATTCATCATTCTTGTTAGTGACCATGATCCTCCCATGAGAGATATGCCTTTCTATGCAAATACTATATTAAAGAAAGTCATGTGAAAAAAAAATCAACATTATTGTCAATTTGTATACCATACTTAACTAGCAAGGCAATCATCTAGAACAATCTTTTTTTCAAAACTTTTAACTACCATAACAAAAAAAGAGCTATAATCTCTTCTCGAGGATTGGGATTTTTCTTATCGCCCCTTCATGATGATTTGGATTTTTCTTATGTCACAAGTTGATATGGGTTTGCCTCCTATGGAAAAGAGTGTATTTGATTTAACAATTCACTTTTTCTTAACAAATTATTTAGTCATACTACATAACATACCCATGTTGCAACCTTTAGATTTTGCAAATGCAAGATATGTCGTTGAGCATATAAGATGTATAAAAATTGTTAATGTTGATGAGAATCAATTCAAATCAAAGTATTCTTCTAATATGGTCACTATGTTAGGTTAACTTACGTCAACTTGTGAGTTGAAGTTGACTTAATAGTGCATTTGGTTAGGTTCATAATAATTTTCATATTTTAACTCAACATTCAATAGGCCTATGTTCCTTTTCATAAGTATATTGATGCTCTATTTGCCATAAATAATCTAAACATTTCACCAATAATAACACATGTTATCACAACAAATCATGTATAAATTCCTCTAAAAATGGCATGCACCTTAACTATACTCAAATCATAGCAATTAACTTTACAAAGAGCAGCAAGTTATAGCTCGTAAAGAAAAAGAAAAAGAAATTATTTTTTTTTTAGCAAGGGTTGATAGTCATAGAGATATCAAGAACCAAATTGATGAATAATATATGCATATTACCACCTTTTTGTTTAAATGTTATATAAAAAAAATAATAATAATAATAAATAAATAAATAAATTTATATTCTAGTTAATATCTTTATAGCATTTCATGTAAATATTTTTACTAGAGCAAAATATGTCTATTTAATATTTGGTTACCACATTAATTAATAATTATATTTAATTATAACAATCATCTATAATTGTATGTCATATTTCATATGTATTTGCTACTTAAAAACATTAAATGCGTAAATCACATAAAAAAGACCTTTGTCGACGTGTTTCGAACCAACTAGTTTTATTGGTGAGCAATATCATACGAAGGGATATTTATTGAGGAAAAAATGGTATAATATATTGGGGATATATAGGGAAAAGAGATTTTATATCAGTAAGGATAAAAAATGGAGTTCAAATATATGAAAAATATAAAAAGGTATAAAAAATGGTATTGAAAAAATGGAAACCTAATATCTAATGAAAGTAGAGGTTTTCCAAATAAAAAAGATGTATTGATTTGTATTGATAGGGGGTTAAATAATGTGATTTTTAGAAGTATTTTCCAATATGTAGTCAAATTAAAAGTATTTTTTTAATATATATACTTAGTATATAAATAAGCATTAATATTTCATTGTCACATTATTCAATAGTAATTTTTTATTGAGAATCCACTTTATTATTTCAATCTCAATTTTTCAATTTAAAAATACTTACATTGACTTTAAAATTTGCTTTTACATGGTTAAGCTTAATAAAATAAAGATAATTCTTACCTTGACTTTTAAATTGCTTTTTACATGGTTAAGAGTAATAAAATAAAAGATTTTATGTGAAGGTTATGATAATTATTAAAATAGTAGTAATAAGTGTGTCATTTTACATTGTTAAGAGTAATAAAATAAAAGATTTTGTTTAAAGTTTGTATTTAAAGTTTATGATAATTATCTAAAATATTAATAATATTTGATTGTAACAATTTTTATTGATAATGTTTTATTTATTGACATTTATATTGGTTTAAAAGTTTGTCTTTTTAACATAGTAAAAAGTAATAAGATAAAATAATTTATTTAAAGTTTATGATAATTAATTAAAATATTAACCATATATTAATTTAATTTTAATGTTAAGCTTAGTAAATTTTAGTATTTAATTTTTGTTTTAATAATAATTAAAGAAAATTACATTTTCAATCAAAATTATTGATAATTTCACTGGATTTAACAAGAAAAGGTTAATTATTCAATATATCAAATAAATAAATAAATAATCTTAATGGAATAATGATTCATTAAGAAATATCATTTTGTATTTTAAAGTCATTGTAACTAAAAGAATAATACTTAATTAAAAAAATATTATTATGCATTTTAAAATCGTAGTAAACATGGTTAGTGGCGCATATTTGAAGACCATATTGACATGTTATATCAAGAGTTAAATGGTTAATAAATTTAAATTTTTAGAATGAGACAGTTTTGCAAACCAAGGTATTACTGCTTAACTTGGATTCTAAATACCCATGCAGTGTTCAAAGGAAGGGGGGCCATGCCCCTCCTATCAAAATTCCAATATTAGAAACCTATCCAGCATTGACAGTCCCAAATCTCAATCAGGAGTTCGTTACAAGGATGGGTGATGGAAGATTGGCTTGTCTTCTAAAACAGTGGCTCATGCAACCTAGTAATCTTTCCTCTCTGAAAATACCTTCCTAAAGCTATGAAGGACTGTAGATTTGAGATCAAATCCAAAAATATTTCCCAATACATCCAATTCATGTAATATCATTCCCTTATTGGTAAGTTTTTAGGGTTATGGCCTACACAACAATCCCTAATCACTTGGATCCAAAACAAATGGAATCATAAGCGCATGATAGATCTATAGCTTGATAGATCTATAGCTTAAAGCTACTTCATGGTTATCTTTGTCATTCTAGAATATCATACCACGATCTTTGATGGTGTCCCATATTTCTTTAACTCTAGAGGGCTCTCTCTCAACTTCTAGATTGAATGTTTAAGCCCAAATAAGGAAAATTTCACTATAGAGTCTATCTAGATAAGCCTCTTTTCCCTCCCTATGGTGTTTTGAGGAGGAAGAAATGCTCAAAAGAATTGGGAATTTGCTAGGTCATTATGTTAAGGCCTCAAAGGTCACTGGGTAGGGACAATACGCATCATATGTAAGAATTTTTGTTTATATGGACATCTCATAGCCTCTCCCTACTTCCATTGACATATATTATCATGATGAACTCTATAAGTAGGCACTAGATTATGTGCATATAATTTTCCTCGCAGGAGTTGTCATGAATGTGGTCACCTCTTTAGACATTATCCCTTGTTGCTACTATTGGGATAGGGTCCCCGGGGTCAAATTTTGAGTAAAATTTAATATAATTTTGTATAAAGTGTAAAGTCTCTGTGAAATGTGGAAGCAGAGCACGAAGCTAGTATGAGTCAAAAAGGCTTTAGTCCCTTAGGTGGGTAGGTGATAAGAGGTTTTTGAGACCTTCCAATGGTCTAAGGACCATGGTATTGTAAGCAAAAAGTTATATATAGATGAGTCATAGTGAGTCTAAAGAAGTAACTTTTGGAGAAGAATCTTTGTAAGGGCAAGAAGCTAAGGCAGGAAATGTTTGTTTCCTGTACTTAGGTGAAAGGGGAAGGCTCCAATAAATGAGTGCACAGAGACCTTGGCAAGTTGCAGGTTGAGTGAGCAACCCCTGCAGCTGAGTGCGTATGGAAAAGAAGTTTGTACTTGAATGATTATACTTAATAAAGACAGTTTTAAGTTGAGTTGAATATATTTGTGCATTATTTCTTACTTTTGCAAGTTTATGTATCTTTGCTCTATGTTATGATTTACATGAATTAATGCTTATTTACTGCGTGGAAATAGTATATATGTAATATTACTGCATGTTAAGACTAAATAAGTACCTTCGCGAAGATCTGGAAATTGTTTAAGTACATTTACAGTAATTGTCTATTCGAAAGGGATAAGGGTGCGCGATAGTAGATCTAAGCCATAAGGACTGCAAGAACCTATCAGACGGGCCTTTGGATGCAGAAACTTGATTCTGTCATCTCCCAATCTTGCTTCGGGTGAGACTGCAGCCTGCGCTATGCAGGTTGTTGTCAAAAGGGCCACTAGTTAGGGTTTGGTTGGTTGGCACAGATAACGTTGAACCTGGGCCAGGCCCCATCAACCTAACAAATGGTTCCGTTGTCGGGATCAGGATTTGGCTGAGGAATGTGTGAGGTTGAATATGTGGTTCTCTACTAAGAAAGAAATCGAAAAGTGGATCGATTGAAAGTTGCACGCGTTTGCAGCTCAAGAGAACAGAAACTCGTGGTTATCCAAGGAATAGTGGTTGAGTAGATACCTGTACACAGATGAGACTGAAGCTTTCTTCTGTTTCTTCCCTTTCAAACTACATGAGTGGTTGTCTAGATTAGTAGATAGGCAGGGTATGTGGAGGCTTGATGGCCCTATTATGTGGACCCCAGAGCTAGAGAAGCACTTGGAAGCTTTAGAAAATAACATCATGCGGGCCATTGATCACTAGATTGATCGTATCTTAGGAGGATTTATCACTAAGCTCATGATCAATAGGAGCATCAACTATAGTGAAGCAGAGCGCAGGTTCTTCAAGGAACCAAGAGGTAAGTACATAAAAATATCTGAAAACTTGGATTAAGATGTTGTTGTGCGAAAAATGAGTTATGCCATCACATTGATGTTTGGGACTACATGAAGCAAAAAAACCTTTGGAAGAAATGAAGAATCGGGCTCTAAATACAATCCATTGTTAGGATATTCTAATAGTGACGACGAAGGAACTGTTCTGAGAACACCACGAAACACGCTGCAGATAGTAAGCTAAGGTATCCTATGGATAACTTATCTGTCCACTCCACTACCACCTCCACCTCTACCTCATACACCCACACCTCCACCTCCACCTCTGCATCAACCATTCAACATGGCGAACACGATGAAGATGTTGATCTTTAAAGGGGTAGGAAGCGAAGACCTTGAACAATTCTGGTTCGTCGCGAATGTTGTGTGGAAGGCACAACATATTACTAATGATAATATGAAGAAAGCACAGTTGGTCATAGCGTTGCAAGATAGAGCGTTGAGTTGGTACATCAAGTTTTGTATAGATCAACCAGGCGCGACGATGGCAAAGACTCAACAAGCATTGAATAGTAAGTTTAAGAAACCTAAGTCTCAAGCGCAGTCTGTAACGAAGTTTAAGGAAATACAATAGAGTTTAAATGATTTTGCGTGGGACTTCGATCAGAGGTTGAAATGCTTGATCCAACAGGCTAATATGAAGATCATAAATGATAAACACAGAGACTGGTACATTGCTTCACTATTTCCTAATCTAGGAATGCCTTTATCACAGCAGAAGATAGGAACGCAAGACGAAACTATGGAGATCACGATGAGGTTGGAAGCCTCACCAGTGGAGGACATGAACGTTGGAGTGCAACAGATACAGTCATAGATGGAAAGCTTGCATATGGAATTACAAAGCTTGAAGACATGGAAGGAAGCTCAATCTGAGGTACACGCAGAAGTCTGGTGCATAAAATGTAAAGACAAGGTACATGATAAGGATCATTGCCCTGTCTATCAGAATTACCTAATTGGAGCAAGTCTTGTTCCTTTGAAACATGAGAACATTGTTGGACCAAGTGCAGGAGTACCCTTATGGTGCGCTATTTTCCAGATAGTCGGGAAGCACTCAACTGACCATTGTCACCTCTTGCAAAAGTTTGTGCAGACTCCGCAGTAGTTGTTTTGTACCTTCTGTAAATCAGTCGAACATGATGAGCGAAATTGTCGAAGCTACAAATTAATGATGGAGCGAACCCCTATGTATCGAATGCCGGAAGAAAATCAACCTCAGGATCAGGGCGCAGGTGTAGCGCACAAAGGATTCCAGGGTCATGGAAGAGGAAGAGGCGGAGGGGCTGGCCGAGGTTGTGGACAATCATTTGTTATAATTGTGGCGAAGCATGCCATTTTGCTCTCGACTGTCAAAACCCAACACATCCATCTTTTCAATACTACAGACAGTTTGATCATGTAATAGAAGATTGCTCGGTGCTGATAGCCAAGATGCAAGAGAAAAAGACGCAACAACCCACACAAAACATACAAATGATGAGGGTGGAGCCTCGTGAAGAGGACCATAACATCAATGTCATGACACGAAGTGATATTGCCATGGGAGAGGATAAAGGAAAGCAGCTAGAAACAGAAGGTTGGGTACATAAGGCTTCCGAAGAGGTCGGATTTGATCTTAACAAGGCTAAAGAAACTTTTATGGAGGCCAAGAATAATTTTGCTGAGGCTTCTACATCAGGAAGTCAGGAGAAACTGGCTGGAAAAAACGAACCGTGTGACGTGGAACCCTCGTTATTGCCTAATTTTCTAGAAACCTGTATGAAGTTGTTGCAGGATAAGAAGGTAGTAGAAGGTCTCTAGGAGCTAATTGACAATTGTATGGGTAAAATCAAGACTCCTCTTGAACACCGCGCTGTGAGGAAATTGGGTAAACATAAGAAGCAGACAGGGTGTGAAATGAGGCTGACTACGTAGATTGGAGAGTACGAGATGGATGAAGTCATCCTGGATCTAGGACTGATGTGAAGGATTCAGAACTGCCTAAAATGAGCTCCCATTAAAGTAGAACAAATGCCACATTTAAACAAAATAATAGAGAATATGTTGTTGCTACACATTGAGATGGTCTGAAGTAGATACAAAAATAATTCAAAGATGGGAATGGTTAGTGTATTATAAAGGAATTATCTAAGAAGTATATGCAAATCAGCTGGAAATTTGGCAGATCATTGCACGTCATTCCATTTGAAGTTCACCATAGTCTGCAATAGTATGCTAATTCTCATGATTTGTTGTTGTTAAATTGCCCATGAACCTATATTGAAGTAGAAAAGTGGCTACGCTTAAATAAAACATTAGAGAATGTGCTTTCTGACTATCCATTCAAATGGTCTGAGTATACATGAAAGAAAGTTGGCAATGGAAATGGTTTTGGACGAGGTCAAGTAAAAACATTAAGGTGATTTCTAAAACCCAACAAGGGATTATGTAAGTGCTCTAAAAAAAAAAGGAGATCAACCAACTTGTTTACTATTATTTTTCCTGCTAAATGGATAAGGATGTGTTATGAAATAAAGTTCTTAGGTTTCATGTTCATTGAGAACCTTTCCAGCCACGCCATACATGGGAAAAAAAAAGCTAAAGTAGTTCACAAGTTCTTTGTTGTTATTGTTGTTACCGTTGGGAAAAAAGGCAAGGAAAGGAAAAAGTAGCAAAGACACCCATGTAATAGACTACTACTTAGTACTATGCAAATTATTGCACTTTAAGAAGCATTTTGAAGCGGTTTAATGGTAATGTTTCCTCTAGTTTGTTAAAGATTCCAATTGGGGATTGCTTTAATAGAGGTTTCTTCACCACTTAAATTGTTACAATGGTCTGTTGCAATTGTTAATATAAATTGATGATATATACAAGAAGTTGTAATACAGATTAGAATTTTAGCCACCAATAGATGTAAACCCTGTACTGTTCAGCGGGCAATGCAAAATACTAAGATTAATATATTGTCAGTGTCAATGCAATTCAAAATGTTTCTTTACAATTTCAAAGATGATGTTCTCATAGGAAACATTGAAGATATTGAACATCATCAATTGCACTACACCAGAGTTTCCCATCAAAGTTGCAGATTTTACACCAAAAGTTAACAATACTTAGGAGTTGATGTTTGGCTCATTTTCATCTAATATGTGATGATGTATGAAACTTGTGAAGTTGTGATTCAAATTTAGATTTTGAAAGATAGTCATCGTATTCTTCATGAATTAATATTATTTTATTTAGTTTATCTCATCTACTACTTGTATTTTTTCAAAATCTATCAAATATTTGCTATTGGAACTTGAAAGACCATCGTTGAAGATTAAGAGGCAATTTATGTTAGAAAGGTTATAGAATGTGTCAATTTGGCATAATGTAAGTGATTTATCTTTATCTGCTAGCTTTGAATGGTATTTTTTTTACTAATTTGTATCATCAATGATTCGTATATGTCACGATTATTCTAGAATTTATGCCTTATGACGTTTCCATTGCAACATCTGGGGCAATTGTTAGTATATTCCCAAACCAAAAACTCCTCATTTTGCAATTTTCCAACTGTATGGCTTTTCAAGAACACATAATCAACACCTTCATCACCATTTAATTGTCAACTTTTCTTGGGTAGCGCAAGCCACTCAAATCTGCTAGTGCACCAGGTACAGTCGAACATGTGTGACATTGTTATGCAATTCTTTTAAATTATTGTTTTGAATGCACATTTTATATTTCACTATTTAATTTGAATATAAAAATGAAATGTAGACAATATCATACATGAATCATTAAAAAAAAAAAATTGTATTTCCTATTATTATTTTTTTAGTAAATTTATTATACTTTTTTAATTTCAAAAGAATATTTTTACAAAAAAAAAAAAAAAATTAAATATAATGTAATTTAAAAATATACTAGAAATCAAATTCATTTCAGTGCTTTATAATGAGAGCATAATATTTGTTGCAATAACCCAATATATATCTTACTAACAACAAACTAAAAATTTCCTTTATAACATTGAATTTTCAATAAATTATCTCTTTTCACATTTAATGTTATATCAAGGTTTGTTTTCCTTCTCTCCTTTTGATTTACTATGAGGCAATCAAAGGGGAGATAAATAGGCACCTTCACATTCCAGTTCAAAAGGGAAATAAATAGGCTCCTCCATTGTCCACTTTGAATGTTTAATGTTCAGTAAATCACCGTGGCTTCTTAAGAACGATAAATATATTTAACATAGTTGGATGGTGAATCTGATGGAATTCTTTGTATCTAATATA
The DNA here is from genome assembly GCA_000404065.3 of Pinus taeda. NCBI lineage: Eukaryota > Viridiplantae > Streptophyta > Pinopsida > Pinales > Pinaceae > Pinus > Pinus taeda. The sequence continues at coordinate 5,995 of APFE030301281.1, read as the reverse complement.
TTTTAGGGCATTCAGTTTACAAATTGGAAAAGTAAATACTATTTTCGCCACTATATTTTGATATATTCATTGTAAGCACGTCAAACAAAATGCAAGAAATCATATTGTATTGTATTTTGATATTTTCAACATAGCCACATCAAACATATTGTAAGAAACTTGTTTACAAGTTCCAATATTATTAACGAATACCTCGTTGCCTAAATGATACTATTGGCATCACCAAACAACGAAAAACCAATATATTTTCTTGATATAACCACCATAACAATATCTAACCGCAATCTAAGACTGTAAAATATGAGAAAATGGTGTCGCTACTTAATCCTTCTTAAATGTTTTCCTCTTACTACTCATTTTGCATTCTCGTTTCACTGGATACATGGAGAAGGAGTGGTGCAATTGGTTGAGTCACTATCATCATTCTTCTGATTTTCTTCCTCCTTTTCATAAATGAAGGAAACGCCCTATCACATTGAAATTGTCACCTCTTACTCGTTTAGTCTACAATCTTTTGCAATCTTTTTCCATTTTATTATGTAATATTCCCTCTTCCTATAGGTGAAGCAACAACGCATCTAGACGATTCACTACCCTCATTCTTCTATTTCTCATCCTGCTTTTCATACTTGATCTTAAAAAAGAAAGCACCTAATGTTTATTATCCCAATTCTATGCACATCCAAATAATACAACTTCTGCAATAGTAATTTCAATAAAATTTACATTTTAATAAAAGTATACAAACAACAGAGCACCTGCAACAATAATTCAAATAAAAATATATTGATCATTTTCTTGCGACTTTTTGGGATTTGAGGGATTTGAGTGAACACATTAAAACATCAATATATGCAGACAATGTGTGCAATATAAAATTTATCACCAACAATTGCTCATCTCTTACCCAAAACAAATTGATTTGCATAGAAAAATAGTTCAGAGAAACAATTTTCAATCCTCATTATATTTAGGTGCGACCTCATTTACTTCCTCAACGCACTATAGGCGAAAGGTTTATTATCCCAATTCAATTTCTTTCCAAATTGAAATGACTAGCTGCGAGTTTTGACATCTACCATCTGGTTTACTAAAATAATAGAAAATTTAATAATATGATGAAGACAAAGTATTTGAATGACAATATCATCAGGAAGCAAAGCTAATACGGCAGAAGAAGATGAGTGTCGCAGAGAAAAGCAGCGCAGAGCATGGAGGAGTTTAGATAGGGTTATGAAGAATAAATAGCATCATAAAGGGGGCAAGGAGCATTCTTCTTTTGCATATTGAAGGGTTGCACAAATCAAGATTCGTTAAAACACTAGGATCTAACCATGATAGAACTCTCAATCATCTAACAATAGATTTGATGATACAAAAGAGTACAAAGAGGCAACTAAGAGAGTTCTTCTCAAAGGGGAATTGCTTACAACATAACAAGCTATGGTAAACTGAGTTATATTTTTAAATAATTTAGGGTTCTAAATTGTTAAAGATTTACAACTCAAATATATGAATATTATATAACTCTTTTCAAAATTAATTGTTATAAAAGTTTTAATAATAAGAAATACGTAATTAAAATATACAATAATAGTTATAACAATACGAATTATGATATACAATGATAGTTATAGTGATGTCAATAAAAATGTACATTAATAACTTTTATGTTTTTATTTTTTTTAATATTTCACTGTTTATAATATTTTTTTTTAATATTTTACTCAGGGTAACTAATTCGATATTTTGAATTTTAAAAATGTCTATATATATAATCAACTTTTTAAATCTAAAGATCTTATCCATGTGCAAAATATATCTATAGTAAAAATAGATCAATACTTTTCTCAGGATGCAAGAATTGAAGCACGCATCATTTTCTGCAAAAATACTACATAAAGGAAAATAAGTCATATGATCAATTGAATGAAGTGTGATTTCCATTAATGGATAGTTGATTCTTGAATGTTGCATAGATTAAATTCATGATTTTTTTGAAAGAGAGGATGTATCGAAGTGACAAAGCAATCATTATCATAAGTTGCAAGCAATGAATATCATCTAAGTGCATCCCATAGATATTGTATCTACTCTTGCCATTGAGTAATGTTATTTTGTATTTTCACTGTTAAATAATTGCACGTATTTCATTGGTAGAGGAAAATATGAAAGAAACCTCATCAAGAAAACTAATAAATATTTGTGAGATTGAAAATCTGATGGATAGAATAAAATTCAAAATCTAAATGATGCCCAAGTTACTTCAATAAATTGGGAAATGGTTTTAATCACAATACTTTTATGTTCGGTCAATTATGTCCTGACTTGATTAGAATTCCGAGAGTTATTTTGTATATCAATTCTTTGTTAGATATCCCATTATTTCGTGTATTATTTTACATCATGTGAAATAAGTAAATAATGGTCAAAATTATGTTTAATTTCAAATATAGGACTTAAATTTGCTTGGAAATGACAACAAACATTTATGGAAAAATCCTCAATGTATTAGAAAACTATTATTAAAAACATTCATCGTAAACTCAACATGTCACAATAATATACATGTCTATACATTGATAAAAATAAAAACATAAATATTAAACGATGCTTCTTGAAATTTTCATAACTTGATCTCCAACATCCTCTCAAACAACGACTTAGATATAAGAAAACATTGGCTTTTGTGGGCAAAATAGAAGTAGACATTCACACTAGTTACCACATCAGAAAACATAGAATATGATCCATCTTCTCCGTAGGAATTTCCTTTTCTTAGTGTAGGTAAGTTTTAGGAAGAAGCTATAATTCCAATTTTGCTTATTAATCAGAAGAAAATATATGATTGTACCAGATATCTTAGAATATTTCATATAAGAAGGCATGGCGACTTAAAAATGAATATTTCATATAAGAAGGCATGACAACTTAAAGATAATTTTGTGGCCCGCATTTTAAATTGATTTAAACACTTCTAGTTCGGGAAAGTACAACAGGTCTAATGCAATCCACACACATAAAGTAAAAGGTTTGGGATACTAAATGAAATATTCCCCTACATATCAATGTTAATATGGGAGTTTAGGCTACCTTTGACAACATGTAATAGCATATTCTTCTCCTCCGTCTAAAGGAGAAACATTGTAGAATAGTTAATCAATCCAACAAATCGAAAAGAAAGAAAAAAATTATGGGAAAAAGCGATTGAACTCGAGATAGGGTTATGAAGAATTCATATCATTGTAAAGGGGACAAGGTGCATTCTTTTTCCGCAAGTTGAACGGTTGTACAAATCAAAATCAAGATAAACAGTTGCACAAATCAAGATTCGTTAAAACAGTGGAATCTAACGATCAAGATTCGTTAAAACATTGGGATCTAACGATGGAAGAACTCTCACTTGTCTAACAATAGATATGAGGGTACAAAAGAGTACAAAGTGACAGCTAAGGGAATTCTTCTCAAAGACAACTCCTTACGGTGTAAAAATTATAAGAATTAACTAAATTATGACTTTATTTAAAATATAATAATAGTTATTATTAACTAAATCTCTTGAGATGCAAACCTCTCTTTAGAGTGAAAAGGGATTTGATCCCTTTAGGTGCTAGGTAGATCTATATTAGCTAGTTTAATTTGTCCCTTTAAATAGGCTATATTCCACATGAATACTCATGAGTCAATTCCATAGGTTCTCATAAACCTTGAGCACAAAAACCACTTGTAACTTGACCAAGTCAAGTTTACCTTCACTACCCAAAAAAGTTAATAAAAATAAAAATAATAATGTAAATGTTTTTTTATTTAGTTTGAAGTTATTTGTATTTTAACATGGGGTTATTTTTATTTTATTTTGATAAAGTCAAAGTGTTTATAAAACGTTACATTACAACATATCTACCATATTGGGCTAGAGATTGGCTCTCTCAGCACAATATTTAACTAAGGAAACCCCCCAGATCCATTTTAACCCTGGATCTACCAAGAGCCTAGAGGGATCAAATATCTTGAGATGCAAATCTCTTTTAGAGTGAAGAGATTTGATCCCTCTAGACACTTGGTAGATCTGGAGTTAAGATGGATCTAGGTGATTTAATTATTAATTATCACGATAATTGTTAATTTTATACTATATTATATTTTTATTTTGACTTAGTTAAAATGTTTACAAAACATTACATTACATTACAACATCTCTACCATATTGGTGTAAAGAACATATAACAAAATTCTTAACCATGGAGATTCACCTCCACTTTATCATGGAGAATTTTAATATGTAAATAGACTTTGTTGCAATACCATGAGCAAATATTATGGCTTATCAATACCATATACCCAAAAAATATAACTCATTTCATATGACATTTTTTTAATTAACGAAAATAATTAAAAAGGAAGAAAAAAACATAACTATTTTGAAAATAAATCTCAATCTTTGATTTTTATATACTAATAAAAGTATTCTAGAATATTCTATGAAGATTAAATTCTTATCATTCATCTACTAATTATTGATAATTAAATTAAAACTCGGAAAACCCTACATGCCTTTTAACATAATAATATATAAAGTAAAAATGTCATTAAAACCCTAGAACAAATTGTAAATTTATAAAAATTAAATTGCAATTGTGTTAGTTTTGTTGGATGCAAGGTGTTGGTATGATGTAGTGTTGATTTCAATTTAGTGTCGCTTGCAATTTAGTGGTCAGTTAATGGGATCGAGCTTCCCACAGTGCAAGAATGATAAAATACTTAGGGCCACAGATAGGGTTACCCAATTGTCTTTCACTAAAATGGTTCTAGTTTGTCTTTGTATATTCATTTCAAAGTTCAGCCATAAGAGTATTATTAATCAATTAAATATTAAATATTAAATTAGTGCAATCATATAAATTAAATGATTGGTAAATATTCATGTATATCTCAAATTACAAAATTTTAAAAAATTCATAAAAATTAACTAAAATTATATTATTATTATTATTTTATTTTATTATTTGATTATTATATAAGTTAAAAACACACACACATATAAATATGGACAAAATTATTAACCATAGAGATTCACCCTTACTTTAATATGGAGATTCTTAACATATAAATAGATTTTGTTACAATACTATGACTTATGAATACCAAATCCCAAAAAAAAACCATGACTCATTTCACATTCACAATATTTTAGATAAATGCTATTTTATTTTAATTTAATAATACACATTTTTAATTTAATTGAAAAGAAAAGGGACATATTTCAACCTTTCATTTTTCCCTCTAACTCTTTATAGCCTCACTATTTTTCCTTTAATTTGGAAGTAATAATACTTTTAGTATTATTTTTGTTTTGCAAGATGAGCTCCTCCTTTATCCCCCAATTGTTGAGCCAAAAATGGGCATCCTTACATGCCATCCTTGCTTGAGTCAATGGTATGGGTTTTGACTACAATTAGAAGCAATTTTAGGAAACCTCTTGGCTTCCATGTTATATAACTTCTTATAAATAAGATGCCTAGTCATAACCATGCTTTCAATAGGGGAAATATATGCTTCAATTAAGAGGATAGGGTAGGGAGTATTACCTTTAATTTTGAGGTTGTAGATTATAAATTGTTTTTCAATTTGTTCAATATTTCCCACAGCTCTTTGGATATATTGCAACTCCAAACTTCACATCCATATAAAACAAGAGAAGTGATTAGAGTCTCAAAGAGAAATTTTCTTTAATTCCATTTTTATTCCATATACAAAGATCTGTTATCTAAAATTGTTTTCAAATCCATTGTAAGATTTCCACCCTTCATTTATCCATTTCTCAATGTTATAATTTCAATTAAGCTTATTATGGATGTTTATTCCTAGATATTTGTTTATAAATGAAGGTATCATTACTAATATTTTTGGATATATATGTGTGTGTGTGTGGGGGTGTATGTTTATTCCTAGATACTTGTTTGTAAATGAAAGTACCATTACTAATATATATATA
>APFE030301280.1:0-40541 GCA_000404065.3 Pinus taeda | reverse complement strand
ATATATATATATATATGGTTGTGTGAACTCGGATGGGTTTGAATCCCACATAAATTTAGGACGGGTAGTTGAACCATGCAAGTGTAAAAGGGAAGGGCCTTTACAATGAGAGATAGGTCTAGGTCGAGTGCCAATTTGCATCTAAGTATCAAAGGAAACCTATTATCATATACATGTATAAACATATACGAGAAGCTCATGAGGGAGAGCGTAAATGGCTAAGTGTTGAGAGTTTCTTGGCCAACTATACAAACACACACACACACACACATAAATATATATACATATATATCTATGTGTATGCATGTGCTTATATGTATAACAACGCCAATGCTAATAGGCTCAGAGAAGGAGATCTCTCCAGCAAGAGATAACAAATCTTACCATCTCAGGACATCGGGGAGTCTCCATGTTATAATTTTTTAAAAATGGAAAGGGACTATATTCAATAGATAAGCATGTCCAATAGTTGACAGGAGCAAATCCCCGTCTTAGAACCTCGAGGTCTCGGGTCTTGGAGAACCTAGAAACGTGCATAGCACAACATGGCCAAGAGATAAAGACCAAGACGAAGGATTTCCCTAGTAGTTAATGTGAATGGATTCCCATCTCATGCCTTGGGCTTGTGGGTGACTCCAATGTAAATGATAAACAAAAGAGGGTTGTCGCTGGTATTAATAATAGAAAATCTAAGGATGGAGGTCTTAAGGCCCAAAACTGTAAAACATGGCCAAATAAATTATAATGTGAAAGAGAAAATTTACACCAAATGACGTGATCAATGGGACCTAGGCCAGATGGATAAATGATATGTCTTGGAGTTGACATGGTTCCATGGTGGAAACATAATGTATACATGAAAGAATTTTAAAGACTCAACTTTAAACAACCATAGATTTTGATCTGAGAGTCAAATTTTGATAAATTTTACATTGTTAGAAAGCTCTCGTTGAGTTGAATGTAATAGTGGCACTAGTTTTTAGTTTCAAGGAGTTTTAAAAATTATGGAATTTTGATTCTATTTCCATAATAAGACTTTGAAGATCAAGTCAAAGACAATAATACCTTCAACTACCATTTAGGATGGTCTATATAGTGGAAAAGGATATTACAATATAAACCTATTGAATCTCAACCAGGGATTAATGAAGCCATAGTTTTCCAATTTGATGTAAATGACATCCATCCATCATAAGTGTTAATGACCCTTCCGTCTCATCGGAGGTCATCTTTTAGAATCAAATCATTAACTCTTCATAGTCCAATGTGAAAGATTTTAATTCCTTATATAATATTTCAGTATATTATATTTTAAAATATTATTATATTGGTATGTGTGATACCCCACTTTATAAGGCATGTGAGTAATGCAAACCATATTGGATTAAAATGAGAGTTAAGGTTAAAAAGAATATTATTAAATCCTTATAAAATATTATTGAATTAATGCATGAGACCCCACCTCATATTTTCACGTAAGTCTCATAAAATCAAAGAAGAGGGATAATTCATGAGTATTTTCCCCTTCGATATTAATGAGGACCATCCGTTAAAGAAAATATGAGCCCTTGGATCTCATCAGCATGTATGTTAGCTTTAAACCCTGAACACTCTTCTCCTTCTCACACACTTATTTACCTTTGTGATTTCATTGAATAGCTTTAAAGTTTGTGGCCGTGGATTAGTTTTTTTATTTGTTTCTCTGAATTAAAAAAATATAATTTATGCAAATAAAATTCACTCAGATTTTATGGTTTTCGTTATAGTTTCGAATTTTTTACGAATGTTTATCATATAGATCAAATAAAAAAACAACTAAATTACTGAGATATATGGTACGAAAATGATTATTCTGGAGATATATTAATTTGATGAGAAAAATATATTTATCGCAATTTTGTTTGTAAGATTATGTGATTGATAAAAAAACTAATTCTCATTTATGTAGTGTGTCACAATCCTTTGGACCTAGCCCTCATGTGACCATATGGACAAACCATGTGACTGAGTCCTTAGGAGTACATGGTCATTGACATGCTAACATCTGCATGACATCACCATGCCACATGGCGACCAATTATTGGTGCCTCTTTTCATACATTTTTTCCCCTTTCACCAATCAAAATCACCATTTTTTCTTGCCATGTGGTGGTTCATGATGGTGCCATGTCACCCTATTGATATCATCCGATTGATGTGTTGAGCCATCGTCACCACTTCATATTTTCCACCACATCATCTCTTCCCAGCCTGTAGCCAACTACCAAGTGTCACTATGTTGTCACCTAGATCTTCCACCTCATGGAAGTGTTGCATGGCACTTCCATGTCATACCCTTGCTTCCATGTCAAACTCCAATTCCATGTGGACCTATCACAAGGTGCCACTTTTCCTGGTAATCCCACTTAGGTCTTCTACCTATACATCTACTAGTCGCCTGCCACCTGTCATCATCACAATGGTGTATGGGGAAGATTAAATGTTGTGCATATTTTCTCATCATCCACCTTTCATGCTTTTAATGACCATTAGATTAGATCAAAGATGAAAACTATGTAATAATGTTAAATAATGCATAAGTTCATGCACCCAAAGATATTAATTGAACATCCAGTGTTGGATCCACACTCAACATGTGTGACCTTTAAAATAATTGGTCTTTTTGGTCCTCATTACAATTGCCAACTTCAAATGCTCATAACTTCTCATCAAGGAGGAGCTTGCCAGAGTATGATATATTGTACAAAAGGTATTGAAGAGGAGTATCCATCCATATAATCCATAGACTCATGATAACATCATAAATTCAACAAAAACTCAATAAAGTTCAAACCACTTTAACTTCACTTAATGAGGACATGTAAGAGATTAAGCTATCATACTACTTCCTTTGATTCATGAATGATGATGCTACTTTCTTAGGAATCCCCTCTGAAATAAATGACACTAATTGTCATCAGTGAGAACACTATGTGCAACAATATACCACTTTTTCATTGATGGAAATAGCACTAGACATTGATGGTCATTGATGGAAAATGGACCAAACTACCCTTGACATGTTTTTGGGGACTTCCTTTGACCGACTATAAGATTATTTATTCTTTATATCCTTACTTCTTTCTACTTAATTGGATTCCTATACATTATCTCCTCAAGTCTTCTTTACCTATGTTTGTCAATGTCTAAATTATCCCTACCTTTAACGTCAATGGCAAAGGGACATGGTTTCCTTCTAACACTCCCATGGCTATGTGTTGACTTGCTTCTGCTGTAAATTGAATCTCCACTTGAGACCATGCTTTTGTGCTTCATTTGCAAGAGCCTACCAATGCTCTCCAACTATTCTTGAACTTTCCTGTGGACTTGATCGATGATATCTCCCCTTGAGAACATTCCTCCTATTGTGAGAGTATCCCCTTTTTAATATGCTTCCCTTTCCTTATATATATCTTCCTCTTGTAGCTTTGTTGGTAGGCCGAAATGATCTATTTTTATCCCTATCCTATTGCAAAACCACAATCATTAACCTCCCTTTATCTCCATAAACCTCCTCATTCCTACACTAGTCTAAGAATACTATCTATTCCTATATAAACTTCATATTTCATGTTTAAGGTTGATTAGGTGCTTAATTAATCATTTTATATAGATTTAATGCCTTTAATATTTCTTGTAACTTATATTTACCTTCCTAAAGTATTTGATAAGCTAAAGTACTAATCATTATACTAGCTTAATCTAGTGCAGGTAGTTTCCTGCACCGCTGACAACTATCAATTCCGTGTGATCTCCACAACAGCTCAATCACTTCACGCAGACATCTTGGTCCACGTCATCCAGTTCGGCTGTGGTCATCCAGAGTTGAACTCAAAGTGGAGGATAGTCAGGGATATGGATGAGGTTCAGGTCTACAACCAACGAATAGTTCACACCTTATTATAACTGTTGGCTTAATTTTGCAATTTTGTTTGTTATTTTGTTTCAGCCAAAAGGCTTGATTTGGAATGACTGTGTAAGTTTCAGTTAAGGCCACAAGCCGAAGGGTTGTATAAAATATAACTTTCAGATTAAACTAGGTTATCAAGTGATAGTGATAGCAGTACAGTTGTAATTTCTGGTTAATTTGTAATCTCGTTGTCGCCCTCATTCTTAAATGGACTTGAACTCAAATGTATATTTGCTGATCGGAATTAATACAAGGAGTTGTGCCATGATTTTTTCATTCTCCGTTTTAATTCTTCATTGATATGTTATTAACGTGCTGAAGGTTTTTGTTTCCTAAAATGGGAAATGAGCTAGTTGGCTGGGGCCCATCCAACCCAACTCGTTTACCATCTTGCTTTCATCATCTTAAAGGTGTGTTAACTTTGTTTATTTGCAAAAGCGTGGTTTGAATCTTAATTTCGTTTTTTCTTATGAATTCTGATTTATTTCATTAAATAGTCAAAGTGTGAACGGATCTCTTGTGTGAAAGTTAAATTGAATTACTTTACTTCCTGTAAGTTATTTTCTAGTTTTCTTTTGCTTGGATCATGTAGATAAGATCATTCCTACACTAGTGCATGTAGGATCTTGCACTCTGGATCGCTAGTTCATTTACAACAAGTGTTTCATTCGTTTTCCTTTATATTGTTTAATGTATTTCTACAAAGAAATCATTCATCATCAGAAGGAGGGATTTCTAATACTAAAAGTTAAATTCCTAAAGATTAAGGATGACTTCATGAAATAGAAAAGAGTGTTGTTGCAATATCTTAATTTATATTTGCATCTCACGATTTAAGGAAAATGATTAAAAGTAATATGAAATATTATAGTTAGCTCGTTTCGAGTTAGATTTGATTGCTTGCAAAACCTTTTGACTGAAGAAAGTCTGCTTTAACGTTTGAAGATTGTTTTCATCTTAAAGGTTTATTCCTATTTGTGAGATTTAGTTGAATAAACCATTCTTTTTCATGTGCAAGTTATTTCAGATTTTGCTCGCATTTGCAATTCTTTTTATAGTTAACATGCTCTTCTATTTTTCTCAAAAGTAAATTGGAATACTTGGTTTAGGAAGCTCTATTCCGGTACAAGGACTAGTGTCATGTCACATGAACAAAGTGCTCCAAGCCTTGAGGCTTAGAACCCCTACATGAAAACATAAGGCTTCAGTATAAGTGTAAAATATACTTCTCACATAGGTTCTATACCTATACTAGTGCAAGCAGATTGCAAGAGTATAGGAACGATCGCATTGTGTGAGAAGGAAAATCATTTAGAAGGCAGATCTTTTCAAGGGCCTACTTGTTAAACTACCACCATCTATATTGAGGATAACATAGAGTTTTACTTCAGCAATTAAGATTGTTTACAGCAGTGTGAAAGTTCCTTTATTTGATTTCCTCGCAAATTCATTCTTTTACATTCCAGCACTAGAATTACTTTGGTGTCAGTTGCCTTTGAGATTTTTCTTCTTGATTCTGCAAGATTTCAATGGAGAACTAAGAATAGAAATAGGAAAATTTCATACCACTTTTGGCATTACATGTGCTTCGTCTCTAAGTTTACAAAACCCTGGGTTGACAATTAAGCGTTGAAGGAGCTTGCCTAAGTGAATTCCTGCACTCAACATTTTGGCATCATTGCCGGGGGGCAATTTGAATTGGTAAGAATTTTCCGTTTTTTTCTGCAATAGGGGTAAGTTTTTTATTATTTTTTTTTGCAGTGTGCTTCTATTGATTGGAGGAATTTATAGGCATTTAGTTATTTTTGAGTTGCAACATTTTATTGGAATTTTTTTTTTTTTGTCATTTTTTGAAATGAATGCCTAAAAGAGGTAGGGGTTCGAAGCCCACTAGGGGTCGAGGAAATACTGATAAATATGAAATCAAATCTTATATCGAGCCTTATTTTGCAGGAAAAAAGTAGAAACAGACCTAGACTCATCACGCAGGAACAATCTACTTCAACTCTGGTAGTAGTGGTCCAACTGTGACACAACAAGGGGAAGAAGGGGACTATTAGAACCCATAGTCAGCCTTCTCAGCCTGTTGAGAGGGGTTCGCTTGGAGGATAAACAATGGTAGATCATGAAGACCATGCAGAAGGAACTGGTGAAAATCAGGTAAGGAACAATCCACTTTTGGATTCCCAATTGTGGACCTTGATACACAATTACAAATGAAAAATATTCCACCATCAACTCTTCCTCATTTCTATGGTAAGGTACATGAAGACCCAGACTATTTTTTATTTGAGTTTGATATTTTGTGTAGAAGTTATGATTATTCATCTGATTCTCAGAGGTTAAAGTTATTTCCTGCAACTCTCAAGGATGCAACAATCTGATGGTTCATGGGACTAGGAGGAAACACTACATCTTCTTGGGAATAGATGAAGAGAGTCTTCTTGTCAAAATATCAGGAATATTATAAAACTAGATATATTCATGATGAAATCTTTACTATTGTGCAAAATGATGATGAGAGTCTAGAGGACTACTTAGAGATATTTTTGTACATCCTTCAGAGGTCAAAGCACAAATTTGATCTAAGTACCATTAGAACCTCGTTCTTACGTGGGCTTATTGATGATGCTAGGAATAATCTAAATCTGTTAGGACAAGGGATATTGCTCAGAAATCTTTTGATCAAATCTGTGACTTGTGCAGGAAATTCTTGAGGAACCAATATAGATTTGGTAAAGGAATTTGGAATAGAAATAAGAAAACCGAATCTACTGATGCTATGATTATTGGATTAGAGAACAAAATGGACAATATGAAAATTGAAATAATGAATATTGTTAGCAAACAAATAGACTCTTTGAAATTTCAGCAAAAACTTGTATAGGAACAAGAGTCATTGTCTATTTTTTGTCCAAAATGTAGAAAAAAGCATCTTTTAAGAGAATGTCCTCTTGATATTAAAGGAACTAATAAATGTGCAATTTGTGCAGAGAACCATGCCACGGAAAAATGTCCCTCCATACCTGGGCTCAAAGTTGTATTTGAAGGAGGGAGACCTGAAGACGAATCATTGCATGCTATGGGAGGACGAAGAAAATGGCCTCAGGTAAGTGCAGGTATGGCTCCTAAACTTCCACTGCATTTTTTTGGTTATAATGCACATCCATATTCCTATCCTAACACTAGCCACTCTTAACATTGGAAGCATGGGAACCAATATCATTATGGACAACCCTCCCAATCTTGGGAACAAGGATGGAGAGGGCTAAACCATTCACACCATTCCTATCCTATAGCCATATCCACCTACATATGCACCTTACCCAATGCCACAACCATCATTACCTAAGTTGAGTCAGCCAATGCCACCATTGTATTTACCTCCACCGTTTTGATGTCCTTAGCTGCCTGCCCAACCTTAACCAACCCCAATAACAATGCGGTACAAATGATCCACTCTATGAACCTGCTTTCCTCATCCAGATATCAGTCCATGCCAGTTGGAGTCAATGATCTCCAATTGAGACCAGGGAAGAGAGTAACATCCGAAAATCAGAAGAAGCCTATGGTGATTATTGATGAGAAAGGCGAGGAGGAAACTCCTGGCCATTCTGAAAAATATGTTACCATCCAACCCCCGTACCCTCCGAGCCTTTGCCATCTTCTTCCAACTGGCCTCCCTATCCATAGAGGTTAGTCGTGGAGAAGAATGACCGCATTCCTGAGTCTAGTCTGGCCTCTACGCCTAGGAACCTTTTCACAAAGGTACCTTTGCTCAAATCTATCAAAGAGATCCACATTTTCACAAAAATAATTAGGGAACTCTGTCCCAAGAAGCCAGGAAAGAGAATATTGGAACCTCAAACTATTCAATTTGTTGGTAGAGTAGAAAAGTTAATTGATGGGGTGTATGCACATGGATAAATATATCAACCCCGAAAAACATGTTGTCTCTATTCAGATAAGTGATGTCCTTGTCTCTAATGTACTTATAAACCCAGGGGCGACCATTAATTTTATGACCAAGAAAACCATGGATCAACTTGGATTGGTCGATATTCGTCCTACTCCCACTGTGCTTGAACTGGAAGATAGATCTAAAATCAAGTCGAAAGGGGTTTTGGATGATGTGGTCGTTTCATTAGACTCTTGGGAATACCCCACATACTTCATTGTGCTTCAAACAAAGAATCCTGTGGGAGGACATCCCTTTATCTTGGGACAACCATGGCTTTCTAAAGCCGATGCTTATATTGGATGACATTTTAGTGACATGTATATTTCCCATGGAGATTATAGGAAGAAGGTCACCTTGTATCCATCTGCTAGATCCATTTAGGAGCTCTGAGACACTTTGTGGTTAGATGACAGTAGCGATGAGGAGACTCAATATATGCTGAATCTTCACAAGAGGGTGAGATTCAAGACTTCCTGAACAATCTAGATACCATGCCCAATTTTGAGTCATTGAGTCACATTTTTAGTCTAGATTTTCAGGAAATCCATGAATCTCTACCTCCCTCACCACCATCTCTAGCAGCACCTCTATGTACTCTTGAGCTTGATACCACTCTTGTTGAGATTAGTCCAGACAAATCCTTGCATATCAATTTAGACTTGGATTCATCCTAGCAAGAGCAACTTGTGAATTTGTTGTGAAACCATCTTGATGCCTTTGCATGGGGCTATGAAGATATGAAAGGCATCCCTCCTGAAACTTGTACCCACCATATCTATATTCAAGATGGAGCCTGACCTATCCAACAACCCCAAAGGCATATGAACCCATCTCTAAGAGATGTTGTAAAGGAAGAATTGCAAAAACTCTTGGATGCTGATTTTATCTATCTTGCTTCTGACATCCAATGGTTCTCTCCATTGGTATTAGTCCCAAAAAAAGATTGGAGATGGAAAATTTTCATTGACTACAAAGAATTGAACAAAGCCACTCTTAAGGATTACTTCCTCCTTCCTTTCATCGACCAAGTACTTGATACCCTTGCTGGTAAGAAGTACTTTTCTTTTCTAGATGGATTTAGTGGTTATAACCAGATACAGATTGCACCCAAGGATCAACACAAAACCACTTTTACATGTCCATGGGGTAAATTTGCCTACCGAGTGCTCCCCTTTGGGCTATGTAATGCCCCGACTACCTTTCAAAGGGCAGACTTGGCTATTTTTGTTGACCTTGAGTGTGTGGAAATCTATATGGATGAATTTTCTATGTTTGGTGGTTCATTCCAAGAAGCCCTCAAAAATCTATAAAAAGTGTTTCTTCGTTTCCAAGAAGCTCATCTTGCCTCGAGTGAAAAAAAATGCAGATTAATGTGTAAGGTGGGAGTGGTTCTTGGCCATCTTATTTCCAAAAAAGGTATCTAAGTTGACCCTACAAAAATAGAAATTATTTTGAGTCTTCTTGTACCCAAAACTCAAAGGGAAGTGAGAGGTTTTCTAGGACGGAGCTACTATAAGATATTCATTGAGAATTTCTCTAGGATAGCTAACCCCATTTTCTGACTTTTGGCTAAGGATAGTGAGTTATTTTGGTCCACGGTTTGCCAACAGCCCTTTGAGACATTGAAGGAAAAACTAGTTCTGGCACCAGTTTTGAGGGGACCAAACTAGTCCCTACCATTTCATATTTCCTCTAATGCCTCGAATACCGCTACTGGCGCAACTTTAGGACAAGAATAAGACAAAAAATCCTATGCCAAACAATATCTCAAGCGATGTGATAGCTGTCAGCGAATTGGCCAACATAATCAAACCAATGAAATGCCTTTATGTCCTCGGGTTATGATTGAGCCTTTTGAAGAATGGTCCATTGATTTTGTAGGACAAATAAATCCAACATCATTAAATAAAAAACATATTTTGGTTTGTATAGATTTCATTACAAAATGGGTAGAAGCTAAAGCTATTCCTTTTTCTATTGAAAAAGTTGTTGTTGATTTTCTTTTTATTGAAATCTTTTCTAGATTTTGTGTGCCTAGAGAAGTTGTTTCTGGCAATGGACCATAGTTTATTTCTAATCTGGTACAGGGTGTGATGGAATAGTACAAAATCTGGAACAGGAAATCTACACCGTATCACCTGCAAGAAAATGGTCAAGTGGAGTCCACAAATAAGGTGATTGAGTCCATCCTCATAATGACTGTAAACATCCACTTAAAGGATTGGTTTGACAAATTACCGGAAGCCTCATGGGCATACCGAACCACTCGGAGGAAGAACACGAGACACACACCATATGAGCTGGTGTATGGGAAACAAGTCCTCTTGCTGATAGAATTCCAGATCAAGACTTTCAAGACTGTAGTCCAATTAGGGTTAGATCTCTCTAAAGCACAACAACATCGTCTTCTACAGTTGAATGAGTTAGATGAATTTCGAAGGGATGTTGTTCATCATAACATATTGGTTCAACAACAACGCAAGAAGTGGCATGAAAAGTCTATCAGGAGGAAGCAGTTCCAACTAGGTGATTGGGAATTCCTTTACGATTCTAGATTTAAATATTTTAAAGGGAAATTCCATACACATTTGATGGGACCTTATGAGGTGGTCAAACTGTTTGAGAATGGAGTGGTATAAATTAAAACTATTGATGGACAGAATTCTGTGTTCCTGGTAAATGGGAATATATTGAAGGTGTATTTTCAGCCCCTTACAAAAGGAGATTTTATGTAGCAAGTCCAATAGCAATCTGAAAAGGAGTTGGTAGGTGGAAACACCAACCTGTTGAAGATATGATTCTTTCTTTTCCTCATATAATAAAAAATAAAAAATAAAAAATAAAAATAAAAATAAAAAGAAAAAGAAAAAAATGACAAAAAGGAATAAAAATTCTATAATTATGAAAATTAGTTGACTGACATGATTACAGAAGGAGCAACCTAAAAACTAGCAAGCTAGCAAGAATATCGAAATTTCAAGAAAAAAGGAATGTTACTTGATTTTTATATATGTTGGTTGTCACCAAGAAGAAGCAAGTTCAAGGAACCCAACCCTTACCCAAGTTTGGGGTAACTAGCATGGATATTTTTATCCAAGTAAACGCTTAATTCCCGATGCATTTACTTTTTTCGGCACTAGTGCAGGTAGATATTGAAGATAAAATTATTCCTTTCTTCTATTTTCCCATTTCGTAATTCCCACTATTTTTTTTTTCTTAATCCCATAATGAATCACCCTCCTTTTTCTTCTAAAAGATTATCCCTATCTGATTTTGTAAAATGCCTCTTTTCCCCCTTGAATTTTTTCCACATCCCATTTTCGTTTATCCCCCTTGGTAGTATTATTCTTGGAATCATTGTTATGATATTCCTTCCCATTCTAAAAATTACCCCTTCCCACTTCTTTGTTCCATCATGAATCGACTGCAAGTTATGGTGCAACCATATCAGAAGGCATTCTCATGAAACACCAAAGAATAGTGAATACAAATTCTCTTGTATATTTAGGCAAATTGTTTTAGTCGAGCCAAAGAACTAAGTTCTATCAGAATTTTTTATCCCCTCTTTCTTCGATGCCATAGAAATCCCTGGTTCAGGAATGCACATGATCGGTACAAGCAAGTTCAGTGCAAGCACGTCGTAGTGAAAGTAGGTTCAGTGCAAGCAGGTTCAGTGCAAGCACGTTGTAGTGCAAGAAGGTTCAGTCCAAGCATGATTAGTGCAAGTAGGCAACCAACTGTGACAACAAAGTTCAAAAATGGTTAACACAGTATAGGAGCTCTTGATGAAAAACGCTTGATGAAATTTATTTTTTATTTCTGCAGATGAATGACTACCACAGTGATAGATCATAGCATTGTATTATTTAAATTTTGGTTAAGACTTTTCTTTATCATTTACTAATTTAGGGAGAAATCATTTAAAGTGTAAGATATTTTAGGTTGTGAGGTCTAATCTTTTTAATGAGTACTGAAGTACACCTTATGTGAATTATAAGTCAAATGGGGATAGTACAGATCTACCGGAAATCCCACACTTACCTCCGTTTGAAAAGATCCTCCATCACTTGTTCATGATAGCCTTACCTCATAATCTGATCCCCCATAACCGTTACACCGTTGTTGTAAAAATTTGAGCCTCCTCCAATTATCATTTCCTACCCGTAGTAGGTTGATACATGTGTGCATCCATCCTGAAGGGGTGATTTTAATGATTGAATGTGATTGGATGGAAGGCATCAAAAAGACAATGGAATGTCTGAATCTCCATCATAAAATTCTCGGTAGCTCCTTTGCACTCCAAAATGTGAAACCTTCCTCAGGTTGTGACAGATAATTGAGGTGGATTCAAACAAATATGGCACCCATGAGACATGAACCATCATCTGTGAAGGAGATAGAACAGATGGCGGAATATCGAAGTAGTCTTGCACTATTGCAAGAATCAAGATTTCTCCCATTTTTGTAGAAATTTGACGAGTTGAATACGGCCGTGGCTCTAGAATTTGCAAAGAAATTTGAGGAAGGTCGAGCTAAGGTAGGGTCACTAGAATTTGAGGTCATGAAAGAATCTATAGCGTGATCTACAGGCTTTTCAACTGCAAGGGAAAAATAGTTCAAAAAGGAGAGGATCAAAAATAAAATATGGCACCAATTTGTGGTTGACCAGAAGCTCAAAGTCGACTAGAAGAAAGGGCTTCCATAGAGTGCCATGCTTGGAAAATGGCGAGACCTCCTATAAATATTACAAAAGTTTCTGACTTGTGAGGGATGTTACACATTAAAGTTCATCTACCATACCTAGTTGTTGCTGCATTTTGAATCAAGGAAACACATCAATATCCCTTATTACATGCTCCGAAGTTTAGATAAAATGGCGAAAGGAGAGAAGAATGCGGGTGCGAGCCGGGTTGCAGATAAACTGTGCCATCACAGGCTCATTGCAATCCTAGTTAAGAAAGAGCTGGAGGCTAAGGAAATAAACTGGGAGGAATTCTTGAAAGAATTTTGGGAAAGAAGTGTAGGGGAGTCAGCTGGTAGGAGTGCAAGCAAGAAGAGAAAATCCGAGACTCCATGCCATGCCGAGACAAAAAGCAGGAAAAATGGGTGCAAGTAGAGGAGAAACCTAGTGAAGAAACTCCATCCTCAGCAAAAAGAAGAATGACCAGGACCTCGACGAAGAAAAGGACTCTCTTCAGGGACAAGTCGAGCTCCCTAATTTTTATTGACGAGTCACCCCAGACATCACCTGGAGATCACAACCACTCAGTTCATGCGGATGCAGTAGCTCATACTGTGGTGAATGAAGAAAATTCAGAGAAGGAGGATGACATACCCTTGTCAGCCTTCCTTTATAAGTTTAAGAAGAAAATAATGACACCGAGTCCAAGTAGAGACCCGGTAGAGGGTCAGGTAGATGATGAGGCACAACACATAGAAACCCTCGACAATTTTGATGAATTGAATGAACAGGGTACTAAATCCCCTAACAAAGTGAATGAACAAGGTACTGAAGCCCCTGCTGAGTTGGATGTATAGGGTACTAAAACCCCTAATGAGTTAGATGCACAGGGGGATGAAACCCTCAGTGACATGGAAGCTTATGGCACAGAAACCCTTGGTGATATTATGATGTAGACGTTAGATGGCCATGATAACTTTGATCTTGGAAATGGCGTTACATGTTTTGAATAAGTTGCAAAAAAAGTCCTTGCACTAGACGAGCTGGAAATAAAGACCTATACCCTCTATCTGAATAACGAGATAGTAGAGATTGAACAACAAATTCATGACTTGGAGCCATTAAACTAGGTCATGAAGGAGAAAAACTAGCAGAAACAAGGCAAGATAGAGTTGGTAGAAGAGGTCAAAGAACATAAATGTCAAGTGAAGATATGGAAGTTTTGGGCTTCTAAATGCTACAAGCACCTCAAGAAGGTGACCAAAACACTTAAGAAAGCCAGAGGTAAGAAGATGAAGGTAGTGAAGGCAGGGACCAGTATCCAAGTGCAGGATTGAAAGATGGCTCCCTATGTTGAAGATTTTTGAAACAAGTAAAGTGAGGACACACATCAACTTAGGGATGGTAGGATGTTGGTAGGCCAAAATTATCTATTTTTACCCCCTTCCTATTACAAAACCACAATCATTAACCTCTCCTTATCTCCATAAACCTCCTCATTCCTACACTAGTCCAAGAATACTGTGTATTCCTACATAAACTTCATATTTCATGTTTAAGGTTTATTAGGTGCTTAATTAATCATTTTAAATAGATTTTGTGCCTTTAATATTTCTTGTAACTTATATTTACTTTCCTAAAGTATTTGATAATATAAAGTATTAATCCTTATACTAGCTTGATATAGTGCAGGTAGATTCCTACATCGCTGGCAACTATCTGTTCCGTGATCTCCGCAATAGCTCAATCACTTCATGCGGGCATCTTGGTCCACATCGTCCAGTTTGGTTGCAATCATCCAGAGTTGAAATCAAAGTGGAGGATAGTAAGGGACATGGCCGAGGATCAGGTCTACAACCAACAAATAATTCACACCTTATTAATACCGCTGGCTTAATTTTGCAATTTTGTTTGTTATTTCATTTCAGCCGAAAGGATTGATTAGGAAAGACTGTGTAATTTTTGGTTATGGCCACAAGCCGAAGGGTTGTAAAAAATATAGCTTTCAGATAGAACTAGGTTAGCAAGCGATAACGATAGTAGTATAATTGTAATTTCTAGTTAATTTGTAATCTTGTTGTCGCCCTCATTCTGGGTTGGACTTGAACTTGAATGTATATTTGCTAATCATAATTAATACAAGGAGATGCACCATGGTTTTCTCATTCTGAGTTTTAATTCTTCATTGATATGTTATTAACGTGCTGAAGGTTTTCATTTCCTTAAACGGGAAATGAGTTGGTTTTCTAGGGCCCAACCAACCCAAATTATTTACCCTCTTGCTTTTGTTATCTTAAAGGTGTGTTAACTCTGTTTATTTGCAGAAGCGTGGTTTGAATCTTAATTTCGTTCATTCTTATGAATTCTGATTTATTTCATTAAAGAGTCAAAGTGTGAATGGATCTGTTGTGTGAAAGTTAAATTGATTTACTTTACTTCCTCCAATTTCTTTTATGGTTTTCTTTCACTTGGATCGTGCAGATAAGATCATTCCTGCCCCTGTGCACGTAGGATCTTGCACTTTGGTTTGCTAGTTCATTTACAACAAGTGTTTCATTCTTTTTCCTTTATATGATTTAATCTATTTCTACAAAGCAATCATTCATCATCAGAAGGAGGAATTTCTAATACTAAAAGTTAAATTCCTAAATATCAACGATGACTTCGTGAAATAGAAAAGAGCGTTGTTGCAATATCTTAATTTATATTTGCATCTCACGATTTTAGGAAAAGGATTAAAAGTAATCTAAAATATTATAGTGAACCCGTTTTGAGTTAGATTTGATTGCATGCAAAACCCTTTGACTGAAGAAAGTCTGCTTTAACTTTTGAAGATTGTTTTCATCTTAAATGTTTATTCCTATTTGCAAGATTCAATTGATTAAAGAATTCTTTTTCGTGTGCAAGTTATTTCAGATTCTATTAGCATTTACAGTTCTTTTTATAGTTAACATGCTCCTTTATTTTTCTCAAAAGTAAATTGGAATGCTTGGTGTAGGAAGCTCTGTTCTGGTACAAGGACCAGTGTCTTGTCACAGGAACAGAGTGCTCCAAGCCTTGAGGTTTAGAGCCTCTGCATGAAAACATAATTCTTCAGTATAAGTGTAAAATATACTTCTCACATAAGTTCTGTACCTATACTAGTGCAAGAAGATTGCAAGAGTATAGGAACGACCACTTTGTGTGAGAAGGAAAATCATTTAGAAGGGAGATCTTTTCAAGGGCCAACTTGCTAAACTACCACCATCTATATTCAGGATAAACATAGAGTTTTACTTTAGCAGTTAATATTGTTTACAACAATGTGAAAGTTCCTTTATTCGATTTCTTCGCAAATTCATTCTTTTACATTCTAGCGCTAGAATTACTTTGGTGTCAGTTTCCTTTGATATTTTTCTGTCTGATTCCGAAAGATTTCAATTGAGAAGTAGGAATAGAAATAGGAAAAGTTCATACCACTTCTAACATTACCTATGCTTCGTCTCTAAGTTTACGAAACCCCCAGGGTGAAAATTAAATGTTGAAGGATCTTGCTTAAGTGCAATTACTGTACTCAACAAGCTTCAACAATTCTTCTTGATTGACTACAAGCGTCATTATTTATCCTTGAGATGCTAAATCAAGTGCCATCCTTTTTATTTCCTATTCTAATGATGGATCTACTCCCTGCCAGGTCCCTATACTACTAGTGTAACCCCTTATTGTTATTAGTGCAACCCCCTTATTGTATTATTGTGCCCATATAGTCCCCATGTTGTTATTATTATGCCCCATACAAGCCCACTATTGTTATTGTTGTGCCCCTACAATATTATTGTTATGTAGGCTCTGATTGTATTGGGACCCCTTAGACTCCTATATATAGAAAGGAGGTCTTTTCATTTGTATCATCCAAGAATTATTCATTTGTGTAATGTAAAGGAGGTTTCCCCCTTGAAGAGGTTGATTTTTAAGTTGTTGATCTATCTTTTCTATCTTTTTGTAAGCTGGTTTCCTAACATTTGGTATTGGAGCTTTGGATTCTAGGGTTTTGCTGCTCAAAACATGCCATCATGGCATTTTCACTATAAATTTTTCTCTACGATGTTTCAGAAGCTAAAAATAAAACCCATTAGAGATGAAATCATTATGAACCTCAGGTACTAATCCCAGATCTTGTCTCGCTATATTTCCAGAGATATGATCTGAGGACGTTAGGCTTTTGGCAAGCTCCAAAATTCCATCTCAAAGAGGTCATCATGGAAGTTTCGCTATCGGTTTATTTATATGAAGCTTCAGAGTATGAAATTAAAACCCATTTGTACCAAAATCATAATAAAGCTTGGGTCCAAATTTCAAATCTTGTTTCACTATATTTTCAGAGATCTGGTCCAAGACATTTATTTCTTTTGCAGGCTCCTGAATTACATCCCAAACAGGCGACCTTGGGAAAATTGTCATAACTTTCTCTTTGAGAATCAGATTGATATTTAATAAGAAGTTGTAGAAATATGACGAATTTTAATTTTATGTGTATCAGTTTTAGTACCGAAGGTCAAAATAGTGACACGTGGCACTTCGTACAATTTCTCTCTACTCAAAAAGTATATAATCAAGTCATCTTGGGATATTGGGCATAACGCTTTCTTGGAGAATCCAATTTAAATCAGACTGGTGGAATTGGAAAGAGGATGCAGAGGGCTACTAGAGGTAAGAATTTTAGACCTTGGAGATTTGAAATTTCAGATACACAATAGATTCAATATCGATATCCTAAAAGCAAGAAAAAATAATTACTCAAATCAAGAGAATAGAAACACCTAGTAAGCAAAATTGGATGGATGGTTTGAAGAATGTGATCAAAGCTAAGATAAATAGTTTTATCTATGCCATGGAAGCTAATTTTGATGGTATGGAATCATATTTGAAGAAATTCAGGGAAGATTTGAAGAAAGGCATGGAAGGTTTGAAGGAAGGTGGGACAAAGCTGCTACAAGAAAGGCCTCATAATGGCGAAAAGGTAGTAGAGGAAACTCATGATGAGAAAAAAAGTAATTTTAATCATGATTTCATAGAATCTAACATTGGATTGAAGACCCAACATATTCCAAAGATAGATATGGGTAAGTTTGATGGCAAGGATCCCGTAACATGGATACTATAGATGGAGAAATATTTTGATATACATATTGTGAAAAACAAACAAAAGATACTTATTTCATCTTTATATTTAGAACCGAATCAATTTGTATGGTATAGAGGGATTTGTTCTTGTAAGAAACTTGTCACCTAGTCAATTTTCATGGAGGAAATGATAGCACATTATGAGGATACAAATAGCAACACCTTCCTTAGCCAATTGATAAATCTCAAACAAAAGGGTTCAATGGCAGACCACATTCAGGACTTCCAAAAATTGAATATAAGGGTAAATGATATTCCAGAGAAGCATAGGATTGAAGCCTTCAGAGGGACTTTAAATGATAACATCCAACATGAGGTTCACCTTTGGGAACCTAATTCATTGGAGAAGGCATACAGGTTGGCAAGAAAAATTGAAAGAAAAAATTATGGCAACAAGGAAGCCTACCACTCATAACTATAAACATGGAAGTGTTGTTGCTCCTAGCCTTTCACCACCTACAAGGTTGACACCAAAACAATTGGAAGAAAAAAGAGAAAAAGGGCTTTGTTAAAATTGTGATAGAAAACATACTAAAGGTCATAAGTGTGCTGAGAAGAAATTAATTTACATAGATGGGGAAGAGGAGTAAGAAAAGGAACAAGAAATGTCAAAAGAAGAGGATATACACCAGGAGCCAATCCTAGAGAAAGAAGAAATGAATCTGGCCATATCTTGTAATGCATTGAAAGGAATTACCACTCCTCAAACTCTCAAGATAGAAGGGCATATCAAGAAGAAAAAGGCAATAGTTTTGATTGATTAAGGTAGTACCCATCATTCTATTCATTGTAAGATAGCCAAGGAATTGAATTACTTCCTATATCCAGAACCAGAGTGTCAAGTAATGATTGCAAATGGAGGAACCATAAATTGCTCTAGAAAGTGACATAATATCAAGCTATCCATGGGAGAATATGTCTTGAATAGTCCAATGCTTTCCATTCCAATGGGTGGTGCAGATGTTGTACTAGGAGTCTAATGGCTACAATCTTTGGGTACAATAGCTTTTAATTTTCAAGAAATTTTCTTAAATATTTTTGGGAAGGAAATGAAGTTGAATTAAGGGGTATCACAAGGAAACCATGAAAGATAATTAGCTCTAACAGCATGACAAATCTTCTAAAGAAATAACAACCGGACGTTATTGCACAATTATGTTCACTAGAAGTTCCCACATCTAAATCATCTATTTTTCCAGATCTCCAAAACATTTTGGACAATCAATCCAAGGTATTTGAGATTCCCAAAGGCCTCCCACCTATTCATGGTCATGATCGTGCTATTAATTTGATTCAAGTAAGTGTTCCCCCAAACATTAGGCCTTACAGATATCCATATTCTCAAAAGAGTGAAACTGAACGTATGGTTGCAGAAATGCTAGAGGCTGGTATAATTGAACCTGGCCAAAGTTTTTTCTCTTCTCCAATGGTATTGGTACACAAGAAGGATGGATCATCAGGAATGTGTCCAGATTATAGGGATCTCAACAAGCTTACTATTAAAGATAATTTTTCCATTCCCATCATTGATGAATTATTGGATGAATTACATTGAGTAATTTACTTTACCAAGTTGGATTTTCGTTCATGATATCAACAAATCGGGACGAAGACTGAAGAAATTCCAAAAACAACATTTAGAACTCATGAGCGTCATTATTAATTTTTGGTCATGCCTTTTGGCCTTACCAATGCACCTTTTACATTTCAAGATTTGATGAATTCCATTTTCAAACCCTTCCTGAGAAAATTTGTGTTCGTATTTTTTGATGATATACTAATCTACAACAAGTCTTGGAAGGATCATGTTCAACATGTTGACAAGGTGTTCAAATTATTGGAGGAGAAATAATTATAAGAAAAAATCTCCAAATGTTTCTTTGGAGTACAAGAGGTGGAATATTTGGGTACTCACTTAGCTCATAGCTCATCTTATCATCCTCAATCTCATGGGAAAAATGAGATAGTGAACAAATGTTTGGAAGGATATATTCGTTGCTTTGTATATGATAAACAAACACAATGGGTCAAGTGGTTGCCTCTAGCTGAATGGTGGTATAACACTTCCTTCCATACTACAACAAAAATGACCCCATTTATGGAACTTTATGGATATCATCCACCGTCCATCACATAATCTTTAAAATAAAATTCTAAGGTTCAAGCAGTGGAAGATCACATCGACAATCAACAACAAGTTCTCAAGCTCTTAAAGGATAACCTCACTTTGGCGCAAACTAGAATGAAACAACAGGCAGATCAACATCACAACAAAAGAAGTTTTGATGGAGGTGACTGGGTATTTCTATGACTACAACCATACGAACAAATGTCCCTGAAGCGAGCTAAGAAGGAAAATAAATTATCACCAAGTTATTATGGTTCATACAAGTTGTTACAAAAGATTGGTACTATGGCATACAAATTGGAGCTTCCTGCATCTTCCCTAGTGCACCCAATTTTCCATGTTTCATGCTTAAAGAAGGTTATAGGTGAGAAGATCCCAATTCAAACAATATTGCTAGAACTTGAGGAGGACGGAAAAATCATATTGGAATTGGAAGCAGCCACAAAAAAGACAAATTGACAGCTACGAAATTGAACAATTTTAGAGTATCTCATCAATTGGAAGAACTTACCTGCTGAAGATTCCACATGGGAGGATGAGAATTTTATACAGAAGAATACATAACTACTCAAGAATTGACGACAACTCTTTTTGAAGGAGAGGGGCATGTTAGGTCCCTATACTACTAGTGTAACCTGTTATTGTTATTAGTGCAACCCCCTTATTGTATTATTGTGCCCATATAGTCCCCATGTTGTTATTATTATGCCCCATAGAAGCCCACTATTGTTATTGTTGTGCCCATACAATATTATTGTTATGTAAGCTCTGACTGTATTGGGACCCCTTAGACTCCTATATTTAGACTGGGGGAGTGTTATGAGTAGACTGGGAAACATCAAGCATGAGAGATGATCTCCAAAGGACCTGTATGAAACCTTGTGATCTTGATTTAAACAGGAACACAACAAATTACAGAGATAACCATAAACACAAAGATGCAATAGAAATAATACTTCATTTCATTAATGTAAAATACTAAGATATTCTTACAAACAGAAAATGGAAATAAACAGCGAGGGCGATGGCAGCTTATCTCTGAGAAGAGATGTGTCAGCTACGTGCCTCTAAAATGTGTTACAATGAGGCTGGAAGGCCTATTTATTGTTGAGAAACAATGGAAAACCCTAAACATCCAAAAACCTAACCCTAGAAGATGAAACGCCAAACTGTGGGCCCCGTTTGGGTAAATTGGTATGTCAACTTCCCGGGGTCGTAACTTTGGCATACAATCTCTGTTTGACGTGTACAATATCTTGTTAGAAAGATCTATCTAAGAACTACAACTTTGGAAAGAGCAACATCGGTCCATGGACCCATGTTTCTCCCAGTTTTCCCAAAAATCGTCGTTTAGGGCCTCAAAATGGCTCTAGAAGTTCAGGACCTGAAAAACTGCTAAAAATAGTAAATTGTGCTACAATTAAGGAAACTGAAAAGATGAAAGAAACAATAGTGAGGGTCCAAATGGACTTGGTGGGTGGCCACCAATATCCACCTATATCATTCCTCCGCCCTTAGGAAGCAATGGTCCCCATTGCATTGAGTTCGTCCATGAGATGAGGAAACTTCTGCTGAACTTGGTCCCTGGTGAGCCACTTGCCCTGGTGAAGGAGTTGGCCTACTTTAACAACTCGATATAGTTGGATATTGTGCTGGTGAGTGTGCTTGATTTGTGTGTCCATGATCCAATCAGTTTCATCTTGTTCCATGCAATCTAGATTTAACTATGTGGGTGTGAGTTGTTCTGCAATGACAGACGTGTCTAGTAATGGTGGAAAGTATGGCCGAAGGTGGTCCACATTGAACACTAGGTGCAGGTCAAGGAATGGGGGAATGCTGAGCTCAAATGCATTGTCTCCCATAGCCTTGGTAATGGTGTAAGGACCATATCGGAGTGTTCTGAGTTTCCAATAGGCTCCAGTAAGGCGTTCCTTTTGCAAATGCAACCAAACTTTGTTTCCCACCTGAAACTTGTGTGGCACCCGATGTTGATCATCTCGCTGCTTGTACTTAGCATTTGATTTATCCAGAATGTTATGGACCTACTGGTGAATATGTTGGATGTGCTCAATGAAGTTGTTTGCCTTACCTGTTTCAAACTGGACATGAGTTGAATATGTGTGAGTAGCTACAAATGGCATGGCCACATCAATGGGACATAGTGGCTGGAATCCTAAGCCCACCTAAAATGCACTGTGGCCAGTCGAGATTTGGAGAGCTCGGTTGTAGCTGTGCTAAACATAGGGGAGACTCTCATCCCATGTGCATGGATGCTTTGATTTGTACATGCACAGAATGTGTACAATCATCCTGTTGACAACCTCTGTCTGGCCATCAGTTTGAGGATGGAAGGCTGTGGACTTAGTGAGTTTGGTGTCCAGCATCGACCAGAGACTGAACCAAAATGTACTGAGGAACCTGCTGTCCCGATCTGAGATGATAGACTGTGGGATCCCAAAGTGCACCCATACTCGTTCAAAGAAGAGTTTAGCGGTGGCTTCTGCTGTGATATTGTTCTTGCAGACCACCATAATGGCCATCTTCGTGAATCTGTCAACAAACACAAAAACACAATCATTTCCATGCTTAGTGGAAGGAAGGCCTGACATGTAATCCATGGATATGGATTCCCAAGGTCAACTAGGGGTAGGTAGTGAAGTATAAAGGCCTTGCTTCTTGACGGTTGGTTTGGCAATGGCACAAGCAGTGCATGATCTGATGTACTTCCTAAAATCCTATCAAAGATTCGGCCAATAGAAATACTTCTTCAGTACTGCCATCGTTTTCTCGACCTCGAAATGCCCAACAACCCGATTGTAGTGTGCTTCCCAAATCATCTTGGCACACTCGCTTGAAGGAACACAAAGGTGACCTAGGAGGCATAACAGGGCATCCTAGAGGTGAAAATATGGAACATGTTGACCCTCCAAGAGTGACTGGTATGTGTGGCCGAATTTTGGGTCGCTTTTGTAGAGAAGTGACCAATCAGAGGTCTCGTTCCCACAAGAGTTGAGCACGGTGGTTAATGCCATGGTTGGTGGTCAACTGAGGCAATCTGCAACATTATTGGTGCTGCCCTTGTTATACTTGATATTCAAATGGAACTATAGCAGGTATGTCGACCACTTCTAATGGTGATCATTTTGCAATTTCCCTTGGGTTTGTATGAATTGAAGGGGTTAGTGGTCTGTGTGGATGACTGTTTCCTTCCCCAAAATGTAATGTTTCCATTATCGACAGGCCTGCACAATGGAATACATCTCTTTGTCATAAGTGGGATACTTTCGGACTATGTCTGAAAGTGTCTCACTGTGATATGCCACTGGATGCCTATGTTGAGTGAGGACTACCCCATTAGCATAGTTATAGGCATTTGTCTCGACCTCAAATGGTTGTTGCAAATCTGGTAATGTGAGCACTGGTGGCCAGCAGAGGCGATATTTCAACTCTGTGAATGCCTTCTGTTGAGATTTAGACCAAAATAATTTTTATTTCGCTCCTCCATTGCTGACTTGACTCAAGGGCCAAGTTATATGAGAAAATCCCAACACGAACCTGCGGTAGAAGTTGGCAAGACCTAGAAAGCTGCGGAGCTATATTAGAGTGGTTGTAGAGGGCCAATCATGAATGACTTGGATCTTGGATGGATCCACATGCACCCCTTGTTCATCAATAATGTATTCTAGATACTTAACCTGGGTCATGCGAGAAGTGCATTTCTCGAAATTGGCACATAACTTCTGTTGCCACAGTGTTTGGAGAACCTATCGGATGTGGTGGAAGTGCTCTTCCCAGCTCTAGCTGAAGATGAGGATGTCATCCAAGTATACCACTACAAATGAGTTGGTGAATGGCCACCAGATGTCATCCATTAGCCTCATGAAGGTTGCAGGAATATTCATTAATCCAAGAGGCATAACCAACCATTTGAAAAGGCCCTCCTTTGCTTTGAAGGTAGTCTTCCACACATCATAGGGTTCAATTGGTACCTAGTGATATCCTAACTTCAAATCGGTCTTGCTGAAATATTTTTTCCCCTTCAGTTGGTCCAGGAGGTCATCAATCCGTGGGATCGGGTAACTATTACGAACAGTGATCTTCTTCAGTGCCTGATAGTCAATACAAAGTCTCCAAGTCCCATCCTTCTTTTGTACCAACACGATCAGGCTCCCATAGGGCGATGAATTCGGATGGATGTGACCTTTCTGCAGTAGCTCTTGAATATTCCTCTTGACTTCATTGTTCTATAGAACGGAGCACCGATATATTAGTCCAATGTGCATGGGCACACCTGGGGTTAGATCGATGGAGTGCTTGACCTGACAATGCAGAGGAACCCCTGCAGGGGAGGTGAAGATGTCCTTGTACTCCTCCACCACCTTGTCCATATGTAGTTGTCATGTGGAGGGGCCTTGTCTCGAGGTCATGGCCAGTGTCTTCTTCTTTTCTTGAGGGCGTATCATCAGGAAAACAAATTTCCCAGTTTTGGAAATAAGCTTACTGCATTGTTTTGTAGTAAACAAAGAGATGGTAGTAAGTGGTGCTACCTCCGGTATCCTATACAACTTATTTCCCAAAGTAATAATAATGGCACGGGGCCTTGATTCATACACAACATGTCGCTTCCACAAGTATGGTTGTCCTAATAATACATCACAAACTTCAAGGGGAGCAATGTCACACAATACCTCATCCGTGAAAGGCTTGATGTTGTATGGAAGGTGACATTGCTAGTTCACGCGAAGATACCGTCCTTAGTGAAGCCACTCAATGGTGTACGGTTGTGGATGTGCTATGTTCAGTAAGCCTAGCCACTTCACGACCTCTGCCAAAATGAGGTTCTTTTTGGCTCCCGCTATCGACAATGAACTGTAGTGGGGATCCCTTTACCCACATCTGGGAGTGGAAGGGACACTCCTCCTCCTCTGGATCTTCGTGTTCCTCCTTCTGGATCTTCGTGGTGGCAACGGTGACATTGGGCTCTGCATCGATAATCTGCTTCCCTTTGTCATTCCCTTTGTGAGGTTTTGACTCAGAGTTAGAACATGCATCTAATTCTGAAACCTTTAGCTCAGCCACCAATGACTGCTTGGCCCGACACTCACTTGTGTTGTGAGTGGAGCTCTTATGGAACTCACACCATTTTCCCATGTCCTTTTTTGGCTTCGCGACACTGTTCTTTGCTTGTAGCTTTGGCAGTTTATCTTGGGCTGCCCCGCCTTGGTTTTGTCCTTTGTTTTGCGGTTTGGGGGCACCTTTCCCTTGCTTCAGATTCACAGATCCAAAGTCTTGCTTCTTCTGTTTAAACTTTTGCTTGACCTTGACGACATATCAGTATGTCATGCTGAGCGAGGAGATGTTCAGGAATTCTATTTCTTCCTAGATGTACTTGGGCATGCAGCCACAGTATTTGAGTATCAAATGCTGCTCCAAATCCTTGATACCCAACTTTATGCGAAGGGTATGGAAAATATTGGTAAGCTCCGGCATGTCTTGGTCCCTTCCCTGCCACAGCGTGGTCCACTTTATGTATTGATCCTCATAGCTTCCGACAGGGTAGTACTGCTCCTTGATGGCATCCTGGAATGAATTCCAGGTGGGTGCAGTTGAAAATAGTGAGCCGGTACTTTCATCCTTCTGCTTGCAGTAGTTTTCCCACCAGTCCTTGTCATGGGGGGCTACTTTGAAAAGAGCGAAAATAATCTTTTCTCAACTGGAAAAATCATGAACAGAAAAATAACCCTCTAGCAAATTTAACCATTTATCGACAACATCTACGTCTATCTGACCCTCGAATATGGGGATTCAAAATTAACTTGTACCTTAAATGGTGTGGCATTTCCAGAGTAGCTGTTGGAAGCCGATGTGTCACCCCTGGGTAGTCGCTGAAGGATCTGGGAAAAGTTGTCCATCATCGTGTTCCTTTGTTGCTTGAGGGCTTCTTCGAGCAAGATTTTGATAGGATCTCCTACCCTCTCATCTTTCTTTCATCCGCCATGGGACGTCATCGGGATTTGCAAGGCTGGTCTTGCAAAGGTTCGACCAGTTCAAGCCCTAGCTCCTTATATCCCGACCTCGTTGGGGACATGCAAAGAAAAACAGAGAAAAAGCTGGCCGCTTTGATACTAGTGATCTAGATTTAAATAGGAACACAACAAATTACTGAGATAACCATAAACACAAGGATGCAGTGGAAATAATACTTCATTTCATTAATGTAAAATACTAAGATATTCTTACAAATAGAAAATGGAAATAAACAGCTAGGGCGATGGTAGCTTATCTCTGAGAAGAGATGTGGCAGCTACATGCCTCTGAATTATGTTAGAATGAGGCTCAAAGGCCTATTTATTGTTGACAAACAATGGAAAACCCTAAACATCCAAAAACCTAACCCTAGAAGATGAAACATCAAACTATGGGCCCCGTTTGGGTAAATTGGTACATCAACTTCCCGGGGTCGTAACTTTGGCATATGATCTCTGTTTGACGCGTACAATATCACGTTAGAAAGATCTATCCGAGAACTACAACTTTTGGAAGAGCAACATCGGTCTATAAACCCATGTTACTCCCAGTTTTCCAAAAAGGCATCGTTTAGGGCCTCAAAACAGCTCCAAAAGTTTAGGACTCGAAAAACTGCTAAAAATATTAAACTGTGCTACAATTAAGGAAACTGAAACGCTGAAAGAAACAATGGTGGGGTCCAAGTGGACTTGGTGGGTGGCCACCAATATCCACCTGGATCACTTTGATAGATGTAAGTGTGCAAGTCTTCTCATCTACTATGTCAAATGATCAAAACTATTTTCCCGGTGACCTTAGCCTCTTCTATCAAAAATTATTTCCCTGTTAATGCCCATCCTACCTTGGTTCATCCTATTCTTATCCTCCATACTTGGAGCCCATTCTCTTTCTTTGACATCATCCATATTTGGAGCATCCTTGGTATTTTCTTTGACATGCTTATTGGGGATGATTTTGGGATCATTCCATTATGTTCTTGTCATGGCTACAACCTTCGAAATCCTTGACATATTAATCTTTGAACACATAACTTCTTCATTAGGCAAAACTTCAAATAGAAGAATCATGTGCTCTGCCTTAAGAGACACAATCGATCAACAACTCATATCATTGCCTTGAGCACCCAAGAAAAGTTCATGATGTTCATTTTTTTGGCTCAACCTATTTTCTTCTCCAAACACTAGTGTGACTTTCTCCTTGCCTGGAAGAAACATTTTTTCCATGGTTCATTTAGATAACCTATTTAGGTTACATTCTCGAGCAATGTGACTAATATTTTGGCATTTAAAGCATTCTATATTGTACTTGAATGAAGGAAAAACTAGCATATACTCTTTTCTATTTAAGCCATTTGGATATTATCTACATGAAAACTTGTTTTTGGAGTTATGGTAATGACTTTTATTAAACTTTATGTCATAGGTTTTGTAATCCCTAACCTAATGCTCGAAATTTGTGCATAAAAATCAAAGCCCAAGAAATATTTTTTGATACATAGATGAGAAAGTTTCCCTTGAATATATTTTGAAGATATTATTCCTTGGAGGAGGTCCGATCATTTGTTGATGCTTGTTCTTCGTTATATTGTTGTCTTGCTTTTTATGGGGCTTCTTTATAGCATCAATATAACTTCCTGCATTAGAAACACTTCCAATCTAGCTTTCTCTATGACTTGGATTTTGAAGAATGATAACTTTTTCTTCAATCTTTTTTTCAAATTTAACCTTTGGAGATTTGGATCTTGAGTCTTCTTTGCAAGGAGACCTACATATATAACGAAGACCCGTTTTTTTGCATGGTGATCTTTGAAAGCCAAGAATGTCATCCAATACTTGTAAGATCTTCAAGTTATTATTGAGCTTGTCAACTTCAACCCTTAATATTATAACATCTTTCAACACTCCTGTAGATCAAATTCTCTTATATGGCTTGGGAAGCTCCCTTCCCTATGTAGACATGAATTTATCTAAAAACATTATATTTCATAATCCATATAGGAATATACCCACTCTAAAATAACATACATACATGGATCCTAAAAACAATATACATATACATCTTTTTAAATTTTGAAAAAATAAATAGAAGGTTATTTTTCAAGAGAGGTTTACAGGTTTTATCAAAAACCCACCTACAAGAGCCCATGACCTAACCAGATTAACAAGTTTGAGGTGGTATAAATACACCCCTTGGGTAGGCCTAATTCATTCCTAAGGAGACATATCATCATTATCCAAAAATTTCCCTAGATTAGGTTTATGTTTTTCTCATGCCTCCTACACTATTATTCTCTAGGAAACCCTTGTTTCCTTTTAAATATGCTCAACATACTTATATAGCATCTTCTTGCATATATTGGAGGGGAATTATGCAATGGCTCAAGATGGATGGATTTGGAGGAAGGTTTCGTTAGTACCTTTGGCTTGGATGAGGTTGTAGCTTTCCTGTACTTGCCGCTTTCAACTAATAAATAGACTCATGCCTTGTTTCCAAATTGCATTGTTCTTCTATGAATGTTAATTTGTGATGATTATAATGATTTATTATGTATATATGATTTTAATTTAAACTCAGTGATTTTCTCATATCTATGTGGCTAACTTGCAGGTATGCACATCTTTGAGGAAGAAAATGGTTTGGACCCTACAATATCTACCTCAAACGTAGGGCATCCAGGTATGTTTATAATCCCTACCTTTGTGAATTCAAGTGCTTGGAATTATCATATTAGCCCTCTTTGTTGTCATTTTATTCCTCTCTATTACAACTCTCAACCCTAGCTCTTAGGAATCTTCCCCTTCAACATAATTGGCGATTTCAATGGGGAAATTATTGTAAAGTATTTCATAAAGGGTTGTTTGGATGGATTTTGGTGTTTTCCTTTATTTTTTTATTGTTTTATCAGTCTCATGGCATCTTTGATGACCATATCCTTTAGCCTGATCTTTCAAATCTAGGATTTTTTTTTTCCCCAGTTTACTATATATACACAATTTTTCTTTAGAACAGTTATGTATATATGCATTTACAATGTATTGAATTCATGTATACACAGGTTGTTTGAGTAAACAATGCATATAGATGCAATATTACTTCTGTACAATCATGCATGATTTTGAAAAGTGGATTTTTTTCACTTGGATGAGTCTTTTAAAAGCTTGAATAAGCTCATTTTGGATCTGGTATGCCTCTTGTAGGTTGAGAATGTTGTTGCTAATAACTTTCCTTGTTATATTTCCTTTGCATGATAAAATTCTTGTGTTAACCTATGTTTTTTAGTTTGTGAATCCTGTGAAGTATAGAGTTGGGTTTTATATCTTCTCTATGAATTATTTGACTGTTTTCGTTCTTCAAAATAGACTAGTCTCTATCCAAAGATTATTTATAGCCCTTTTTTCTCTTTTGCTTCTTGGTTTTCCCTAAAATTTGATCTTTTTATTTTTGTCTTTTAGTTCTTGAAAGGATTGGATTTTGTTTTTGAGGATCTAAAATATCATTTGCATCTTCTCGATCTTTAGTTTCTCTAACATATTTCTTTGCCAATTTTCTTACTATTTTATGCTCTTGTTTGCATTTTTATTTGGAAGTACTTGTATTTGGAATATAAGATTTGGTGAAATTGAGAATTTTTCATTCCGTTGTTCTTGAGATCCTTTGTTTTCTTCTTTTATTGAAGATTTGGATTACATTTAACAAAGACAAATAAAAATTTGTTATGTTTCCTTTTTCTTTTCTTTTTTTCATTTCATTAGTTTGAAGTCTTTTAGTTTGATAAAAGTGGGAGTTTGTATGGTGAATCCAATAATTTTATTTTTTTTTTGGGAGTGTGATTAGCATTGAAGTATTTATCTTCTTTGTTTGACTGGTTTTCCATTGTTTTGTTTGTCTTAGTTTCTTACCTTAATATTTGCAGTTGAATCTTGCATTGGATATTAGTGTGAATTAGGAGTAGTTTCATTAGAAAATACATTTAGTTCTTTTTGATTGATATTTAATGTGTGGGTTATTATTATTTTTTTTTTCTTTAAGAAGATTCTCGCAGAACCTTGTACAAGTCGATTTCATTGAAGAAAAGAGAGTTGCATTTGCATGTAGCCTAGGTTTTCTTATTGGTTTATTTTGTGTCAGAACATCACAAGTTGCATTTCCATATCCATTTTCCTAAATAATAGGAATTCGAATGAATGGTTAATTAAAATGAACTATACTTTTTTCTTTTGTCATAGAAACACGAAATAGTCTAGGGCATATTTAGGGCCTTGGAATAGGTGTGAGGAGAGTAAACTCTCCAAGGCCACTCATACTAAACTATAGAAGTTTATTAAAGAGTGAAATTCCAGTGTTGTATAGGTTGTCTATGAAACCTCCTCTAACACAAGAGTCAAGAACGAGGATGTGCAAAGACAACGAAAGAGAGATAACCCCTCTCCTACTTGTCTGACCATGCACCCACAACTATTGCCCCTAGCTTCTGATTACAAATAAGTAACCTTAGTTTCCTTTCCTATGGACCACACAGTTTACTGCGGAGGGTGGGGGGTGGGGTGGGGGGGAATGCTTGTGGTATCTGAGATAGACATTGTATCACTTTCATAGTACTTTTGGAGGGTACCCCGAGAAGAAAGGGTAGTTGAACCAGAAAATACTATTGTCTGTAGGTCAACGTAATTGTTTGTCATACCTTCTCTGGCAAGACTTGGGCCCTTATCATCCCAACTTGCATTCAAAAGGACCCTTTATCCACTTTCTCATATTTTGTTATCCATTCCTAATCACTCGGAGTGGAAATACGTGAACATTGTTTTCTTTTATTTATCTTTAGGACTTTTATAGTGGTGTGCTCTTTGATATTTGTATTTGGTTTACCTTAGGTAATTTTTTCTAATCACTTTTGGATCTTTGATTCTAAGTGACTGACCAACCACTCCACTGGTCTTAAAAGGATTTCTATCTTTCTCTTGAAAGTGTGGAGTTTCCTCCTTAAGGGAATTTTTTTGATTATGTTGTATCTCTTCCTTGAAATTCATTTGAACAATCCCACAAGTGAAGGATCTGTTATCACCTGGATTGAACCTCAGGCTAAAAGAAGGGGCAACCACAAACCACGCTTAGCCAAGTAGCTAGCCCTACTAGGCCAAGAGAGGGCTCTCTCTGTAAGGATCTCAGCCAAGATGACTGGATCAAGAAAATGATATTAGGCTAGGTATAGTAGCACAAGGTTTGATTTGATTTGAAGGGGTTTTGTTGGATCAGGAGGAGCTAGACAGTTAGGGAAAGGAAATTAGGTCAAAATTGTAGGGTATTCGATGGGGCAAGTTAGGTAAAAAGCTTAGCACTCTAGGGTTTGATGTGTGAGGTGATTCAAGACCAGTGAGAAGCTAGGAAGAGCATGTGATCGCCATGGATCCTTCCTAAACTATAGAAAACATAAGCTATGAATATTTTCCCAAAGCAGAGCATTAATGTTATGGGTTCTGCCTATCAACTTGAAAACATCCACTTAGAAGAAATGAGATGATTAATGAAGTACACAAAACATTTAAACATATGATCTCAAGAGAGGAAACTGAACAAAACATCATACCACATGGATCCCAAAGAAATAGCTGCAATTTTTTATTAATCTCTTGCTAAACTGATACAAAATGATTTCGAATCAAAGCATAAGCATCCAGCTGAGTACAACCCTTTACAATGATAAATAAGAAGAAGATATAGACATTTATTCAACCTCCTCCCATCCTCAGGGGTCGAATCCCTAAGATGAGGAGCTAATCTAACCAACACTGAACAAGAAACTGGAATCTAGGCATCCTAACAAATTGCCTCTAAAAGTGAGGAAATTGATTCATTTGTGCTCAAAATGACTTTTAATCTAATGAATCTACCTTCTAATACTAGTTATCCATCATATTTACAAGTCAAGTCAGAATTTACACTAGTAAAAATCCTCTATGAGAGAAAATCCAAGATCACAATCAAAACATAGTGAAATGGAAATCCTGTGCAAAATGTGTCCTATGCGTACCACCACTGGCCCAACGCATAGCGCCTCTTTCAGGTCCCTTTTGGAGGCCTTACTAGTATCCAAATTGAGCTCATGATATCTCATTGGAAATCTCTTAAACTCTACTTTCCAAAACATCTTGAACTTATTCATTTGAATCTTAGTTGACCCCTCAAACGTTTATTCTCCCAAGACTGCTTTTGTGTGTCCAAAAGGGGCAGAAAGGTCATTTTTAGAGTGTTTTTTGACCTTTTGGTAAATATTTTTTCTCCAAAAGCTTAGAAAATGCATAAGGTGCATGTACTCATTGCTTTGAATCTACAAATGCAAGCAATTTGTCCATTGGGTTACCCTAGGAAAAGCGCAGTGCATATAACCAAGTTTCCTGTGTTAAAGTTTCCAAAATTTGCCAAAGGCAAAAATTCCTCGAAATTTGATCAAAATTGGTGAGAAACACCATCATCAAGCCCCTTGATGAGCTAAGGAATATTCAGTAAGAAACTTAAGCCTATCCTCCTCTTTTTTGCCTTTGAGTGCCCATCTCAGCCTTGCTTTCATTTATTTGACCCTTATATTGCAAATTTTGTTCCGAGTCCTGTAGTGGTAGGCCATGTGCCTGATGATTTGGTTGTCCCTGTTGGCCCTTCATAGAAGCTTCTCTAAGTGAAAATTGACCCTTTCAAGCCAAGTTTCTCTATCCCCCTCAATTTCCTTCTCAATTGAAGTCAAGGTGACCAGTGCCTCTTCCTCTTGCATTGTTGATTTTCCCTTGTCACTTTTTCTTTTCACGTTGAGAGGTTCCAGATCCATGAGGACCTATTTATCACTCAGCTGCTTGTTCTCTTGTTTCATATATGTGATGACATACTTGGCTCTCCCAAGTTTTCCATCAATGCTTGGATTTTAGCCTCTTTCTCCTGTATGATGATTTTTCTTTTATTGCTTCATCCTAAGCCTCCAAGTCAATAGTCTCTATGCCATGATGAATATGATGTTGTTCTGTCTCATCATGCTCCATCAAATCAAAATCTCTCTCCTCCTCATCAACAAGAATTTCCTCCGGCACCTTTTCTTTCCCTTTATGTAGTTGTTTCACCTGTACCCACTGTGTTGATGAAGAAGGCAAAGCCCCTTCCACACCTTGTGGAGCAAGCATTTGCTTATGAGTTGCAAATAATTTTCTTATCCCCCTCTGGTATGTCTTGTAGATCTCAGGCACCTCAAAGGCATTAATCTCTTTGACCTTCTCTTCTTTCTTTACCTGAGCACTGCTGGAAGGTCTTCCTTGTCCATGTTTTCTAAGTTTTGAAGTCGTGTACCCCTAGTGAAGGTATGGAAGTAGTGAGTATGGGTGATTAGGAATAAGGGAAGGGGAAATGATCTTATGTGGAATTTTGGTGGACTATATAAACATGAAAATGAGTGGGAGGGTGTGAACCATGAAAATGAGAGAGAGGGACTAGGGTTTTAGGATATTTCTTTGGGGATGAAGGCGTAAGGGATATGGAGGGATATGTAAGAGCAGTTAGGGTTTTGAGAATAGGTGAAAGGAGATATGGGAGGGATTAAGGTTTTTAGGAATAAGTGATGGGAGGTATAGAAAGGGTTAGGGTTTTAAGGAATGATCAAAGGAAATTTAGGGTTTCAATTTAGGCATAGAAAATTAACCTAAAGTAAATTAATTGAATGCCAAGAGTGAAGCTTAGGGATAACACTTACTTGAGGGCCAAAGAAGGCAAACATAGTTTTTTTGGGTTGCAGGAGGGCATTTTATCCCTTGCTGGCCCTATGTGCAATGCCACCTACAGGTGCACAACACTTCCTCCTACATGTAGCGCCATTCAATTTAACACTAGGGAAAATTCCCTACGTGTAGCGCTCCCTTCCTATGCGCAATGCTCCAGCCTCCATGCGCAATGCCACCTCCAGCTGCCCTATGCACAACGTCCTCTTCAAGCTGACGTTTTACTACCTTCTCGATGTCCAAATCTAGCTCCCGATAGCTCATTGGAAAGCGTATCCAATCTAGTTTCTAGAACTACCCTTGGTTTTCAAAATAGGCTTCATTTACTCCTCCAAAATTTCAATGTCCCAAGCCCGGTCAAAATGTGCAGAATGAGGCTGCCAAAATGAAAAGCGTTGTTGCAGTCAACTTTTGGAGGTCTTCCTCAACTCCAAATTGAGCTCATGATAGCTCATTGGAAATATCTCTGTGTCTAGTTATCATTTCACTCATCAAGCAAGTATTTGGACATTCCATCTAGGAGAAAAAATTGTTTTTCCCAAGGTCATTTCAGAAGTGCATCAACTCTCCTGAGGGAAATGATGTTTTGGAAATTTCTCCCAAACCATGAGACCTGTGTAAACACTGAAGGAGGTTTTTCTTCTTTGGTCTATGATAGACAAAAGTATCTCTCACTTTGTCAAATTCATATTTTCTTGGTCAGAAACATCATTTGAATAAAAACTATCCCAATATGTGGAACAGGGAATTTGTAGAAATGAAGGGAAATGAAGGGGATGAGGGGCTTCTAAATTCTTGAGAAAATTTTGGGAAGTAGGGAGGGATGTTAGGAAGTAGGGGAATGTAGAATTTCAAGGATTGAGTGAGGGGAAGGCGTCAAAAAGGGAAAAACAAATCCCTAACCTAGAAAAGTGTCAAATTGTAGCAATAAGCTAGGGTTTGTGGGAAAATGATGAATTTGAAGGATATCAGTGATGGGAAGTGTTTAAGAAGGTATATTAAGGATAGGGGAAGGTGTATGAGCATCAGGATACAAGTTTTGTTGGTGATTTGACAATCCAAGAAAAATTACCTTCAAAACCCTAAGAGAGGGAAATGAGCCTTACCTAAGCACAACTGAAGCACAAACAAGGTGTAAAATGACCCTTTGGAACCTGAAATGGTGATGACAAATCTGAATGATGGTACACTCAGCCGAATCGTGACATGGAACAACACCTGGAAAACTTTGGAAGGAGTAAAAACAATCCTAGACCTAATACCTAGTGACTAAATTTTACTTGAAGACTCACTGAAATGATAAAAATTTGACTTTGACACCCCAAGTCTACTTTATAAGAGCATATTTGGTCACTAGTGGAAGGCTGCAAAGACTGACACTAACATTGGCCTTATTGGGGATGGAAGCTCCTTAGAGTTGTCAAGAACACCGTAGACCAAGTGCCTAACCATGTGGGCCAATATGGTCAAAAACTCAAACTGAAATGCATGACTAAAAACTGATGACTTGATGACACAAATTAACTCTGAAACTGAGTAAACCATGCTCACTTCTGTGAGCTTATTAATCACACCCTACTCTAAGTGATCCATTCCTCACTTGATAAAGTGAAATGAAACAACCAATGCAACCAAGTAAGCATTCTGGCTACTGTTTGAATTCTTCACAAGTGTTTGCTTATGAGCAATAAGAGAGAACTACTAAAATGCAACTCCCATGAAAACTTGTAAACAAATCCAAATTTTCCCAGATTGAATAATATGGATTCTCTAACTGACTCCAAAAATATTGCATAAGGATCTTGAAATTCATGTGCATTGGGACTTAGCTCATCCAATGGATTACTTTGCTTCTCCTGATACCATGAATGCAAACTTTCATCTGAGCTTTGTGAAAAGACTCCTGTTGAAAATGACAAAGAAATCGGTTGTCGGATCAAGTTTGTATCAATACTTTTTTCAAGCTCACAGTTATCTAATGGAGAAGGACTTTGACTGCAGACATCATCAAACATATCAGCTATTGGATCGTAAAAAACTTGAAAAGACTCTTGCAACCGATTTTCTATTGGTTCCAATGAGATTGCAAGATTTTCTATAGGCTGCTCATCCTTTATTGAAGATATACTATGCAAATTTCCCTTCAAAAACTGAAATGATTCAAAACATAATGGTACATAATCACCTTGCATCATTTGATCATATGTTCCAGCTTCCAATTCTTCATCTGAAACCTAACATTCAATGGCATTCGGGGGCTGCAAATCTAGATATGTGATGTCTTGAACCAAGATTTTATTGCCCTCTAGATGGTCAAGATCAAAACTTACCGACGGTTGATTTCTAATTGCACGAAAGTTGTCTCTAATGAACTAAAATGAAGTAAAAGAAAAAGGCAAAGATCCTTCACTTACTTCAAAATTTTCTGCACTTTCCTCCTCACTTCCATAGCTAATATGTATTGGTTGATCACTGTATTTGAGCTGCTGAAAGTGAACTTCCTCCTTCCACAAACTAGCTTCTGATTTGTCTGCAAGATTAGCTTATGTTTGGAGAACATAATCATCATCATACTAATCAAACTTAGGAAAATGATTAGTATGAAACACATCATCAAGCATACATGTTAGATCAATAGATCCCTCTTCTACAAAATGATATATAAAACAATCATTATTAGATCTATGACAACTGGGATAAGAAAGAAAATTTTTTGGATCAACGACTTTTTTTTCTTCAATCAGCGAGCCATGGTTTTGAACATCATACTCATGATTCCTTGTGGTGATCTTTTGCATCATCTCTTCCACTGCACTTACCAAAATGTTGAGCTTTACCTCTAAATATGTCGATTTCTCTGGATCTATGTTCTCCATCTCTTCTTCCTTCAACTTTTCCCTTCTGATCAGGAAATTAGCCTCTACATCTACTGCATTGTTTTGCATCTCTTCAAGTGTTGTAAGGTTCCTTTCTCTCAACTGAAAATCCATTTCCACATCAAAGGCTTTCGGATAATGCAAGAGAGCTGAATCAGGAGAAGGTATTATATTAACAGGCATCAAACAATAAACTTGGTTAAATCTGGCAGAAAATTGTTGTACTATCTCCCCTTGTTGTCTTTTCAGCTGGTTATACTCTTCTAGAATCAAGAAAGGGTTCTGTCTGACCACCCACTTGTCGAGGAAAACTTTGACAAACTGCTAAAAATATGAGATGCTCACATCAGGAAGGGTTTTGAACCAACTCTTGACTTTTCCTTGCAAAGAAAGAGCAAACAGCCTAATACTGCCATCCTCTTCATAAAATTAAAAAAGGTTAAGAAAAGACTTAGAATGCAGTACATGTTTCTCAGCAGTCATATTGTCACATTCACCATCATATCTTAGTAGATATAGGTAATGATTTTTAGGGAAAGCATGGGATATAGGAGGTAAAATCAGAGGCTTGTATCTATCTAGAATTTTACAAGGTATACAAATGATCCAAGTGGATGTTTGTGGCCACCAACCTATCCCATTTGGACCCCCACAACTGTCTCTTTCAATTTTTTAGTTTCTATAATTGTAGCACAATTTACTATTTTTAGCAATTTTTCGGGTCCTGAACTTTCGGAGCCATTTTGAAGCCCTAAACGACGTTTTTTGGGAAATCTGTGAGCAACATGGTTCCGCGAACTAATGTTTCTCTTCCTAAAGTTGTAGTGCTCAGATAGATATTTCTAACGAGCTATTGTACACGTCAAACAAAGATCGGGTGCCAAAGTTACGACCTCGGGAAGTTGATGTACCAACTTACCCAAAACAGGGGCCACAATTTAGTGTTTCATCTTCTAGGGTTAGGTTTTGGGATGTTAAGGGTATTCCATTGTTTCTCAACAATAAATAGGCCTTCGAGCCTCATTGTAACACAGTTCAGAGGCATGTAGCCGCCACATCTCTTCTCAGAGATAAGCTACCATTGCCCTAGCCGGTTTATTTCCATTTCTGTTTGTAAGCATATTTCAGTATTTTACATCAATGAAATGAAGTATTATTTCCGCTGCATATATGTATTTATGGTTATATTTGTAATTTGTTGCATTCTTATTTAAATATGGATCAGTGGTATTAGAGTGGTTTTCTTTTTCTCTATATTTCTTTGCATGTCCCCAACAAAGTCAGGATATAAGGAGTTAGGGCTTGAACTGGTTGAACCTTTGCAAGACCAACCTCGTAAATCCTAACGGCCTCGCATCGCGGATGAAAAGAAAGACGAGGGGGCAGGATATCCTATCAAAATATTGCTCGAAGAAGCCCTCGAGCGATAAAGGAATACGATGATGGACAACTTTGCCCAGATTCTTCAGCGGCTACCCAGAGGTGACGCATCGACTTCCAACAGCTACTCTGGAAATGCCACACCATTTAAGGTACAAGTTAATTTTAAAATACCCATATTTGAGGGTTAGATAGACACAAATGCCAGAGATAAATGGTTAAATCTGCTAGTAGGGTTTTTTTCTGTTCATGATTTTTCAAGTTTGGAAAATATTATTTTCTCTCTTCTCAAAGCAGCCCCCCATATCAAGGACTGGTGGGAAACCTACTATGAGCAGAAGAATGAAAATACGAGCTCACTATTTTCAGCTGCACCCACTTCGCATTCCTTCTAGGATGCCATCAAGGAGCAATACTACCCTATCAAAAGCTATGAGGACAAATACATAAAGTGGACCATGTTGCGGTAGGGAAGGGACCAAGATGTGCCAGATTTCACAAACATTCTTCATACCCTTCACACATAGTTTGGTATCAAGGATTCTTAGCTACATTTGGTACTCAAATACTACAACTGCCTACACAGA
The DNA here is from genome assembly GCA_000404065.3 of Pinus taeda. NCBI lineage: Eukaryota > Viridiplantae > Streptophyta > Pinopsida > Pinales > Pinaceae > Pinus > Pinus taeda. Next base: position 2,038 of record APFE030301280.1, on the reverse strand, counting down.
TACATCCAAGAAGAGATGGAGTTCTTGAACATCTCCTCGCTTGGCACGATGTACCGATACGCTTTCAAAATCGAGCAAAAGTTCAAATAGAAGAAGCGTGACTTTGGATCTGCGAATCTGAAGACCAAAGGACAAAGCCAAGGCGGGGTGACCCAAGACAACCCATTGAAGTTGCAATAAAAGAAAAACACCACGAAGTCAAATAAAGACATAGGAAAGTGGTGTGATTTCCATAAGAGCCCCACTCACAACACAAGTGAGTGTTAGACCAAGCAGTCGTTGGTGGCTGAGTTGAAGGCCTCAGAATCAGATGCATGTTCCAACCTTGATTTAGATTCTGACAAGGGGAATGGCAAAGGGAAGTAGATCATTGATGTGGAGCCCAACGTCACTGTTGCCACTAACAAGATACAGAAGAATGAGCCTGAATATCCAAAGGAGGGAGAGCATCTTTTCCACTCACAGATGTGGGTGAAGGGTTCGCCGTTGCAATTCATTGTTGATAGTGGGATCCAAAAGAACCTCATTTCAGCAGAGGTCGTGAAGTGGTTCAGCCTACCGACTACACTACACTCACAGCCTTACAATATCAGGTGGCTTCACCAAGGATGAGATCTTTGAGTTCGCCAGTAGTGTTGCCTTACCTACAGCATCAAGCCCTTCACAGATGAGGTATTGTGTGATGTTACACCTCTGGATGTTTGTGATGTTTTATTAGGCTAGCCATACTTGTGGAGGCGAAATGTTGTGTATGAGTCAAGGCCTTGCGCTATTATTATTTCTTTGGGTAATTCATTATACCAGATATCAGAGGTAGCCCCACCTATTGCCACCTCTTTAATTGTTGCTAAGAAAGGAAACAAGCTCATCTCATAGACTAGGAAATTTATTTTTTGTCTGGTTCACTCCCAAAGTAAGGGGAAGATCATTGCCACATCCATGACCCCCACGAAGGGTTCCTCCATGCAGTAGTAGCAGTAAAGGGATACGGTCATGACAAAACACAGGAACAACTTCTCCTCACCCACAGGGGTACCACACAAGTTTTAGGTGGGCGAAAAAGTTTGGTTACATCTACAGAAAGAACGCCTTACAAGAGCCCATCAGAAGCTCCGACCATGCTGACATGGTCCTTACACCATTACCAAGGTTGTGGGAAATAATGCTTTGGAGCACAACATTTCTCCATTCCTTTGCTTGCACCGAGTGTTCAATGTGGAACGCCCTCGACCATGCTTCCCACCATTATTGGACACATCAGACATTGCAGAACAAGTTCAGTAGATGGAGGGACTCAACGCAATGGGGACCATTGCTTCCTAAAGGGGGAGGAATGATCTAGGTGGATGTTGGTGGCCACCCACTATCCCATTTGGACCCCCATAACTGTCTCTTTCAGTTTTTCAGTTTCTGTAATTGTAGCACAATTTACTATTTTTAGCATTTTTTCAGGTCCTGAACTTCCGGAGCCGTTTTGAGGCCCTAAACGACATTTTTTTGGGAAATTTGGGAGAAACACGGGTCCATGGATTGATGTTTCTCTCCCCAAAGTTGTAGTGCTCAGATAGATATTTCTAACGAGCTATTATACGCATCAAACGAAGATCAGGTGCCAAAGTTACAACCCCAGGAAGTTGATGTACCAACTTACCCAAAACAGGGCCCACAATTTGGCGTTTCATCTTCTAGGGTTAGGCTTTGGGATGTTAAGGGTTGTAGAATTGAGGCTTCTGTGATTCATCATAGTTGTAAGAAGAATTTCGGCGTAAATCACATATCAAAAGACCTTTGTCGACGCGTTTCGAACCAACCAGTGTGGTTCATCGTCAAGACAAGTTGAAGAAACAGATCCAGCCTAGCATGTTAAATAGTCTTAGCAGAGATCCCAACAGCTAATTTAACGGCTACTTTTGACTAAAAGACCTAGGTCAAAATAATTTGATATTGTTAGTAATATTATATCATTATTAATAATTTATAATTCATCTTAGGCAAAAAGAAAAAAATAAAAAAATAAAAAATAAAGTAAAATTAAATT
>APFE030301276.1:0-26689 GCA_000404065.3 Pinus taeda | reverse complement strand
TCTATTAAATAGTGGGAAAGTTCAGGGTGGATCCACCATTGAATAAAGCAATCAATGCCCATGGGAACATGAAGTTGCACACTAGTTAGCATCACTAAATGGTGTGTATCTCTTGGGTCAATAAATGGCACACCTATTAAGTCAACGAATGGATGGTGACAAATATGCATGAGGTTTAATCAGTTACATTGGACCAATGAGATGAATGACACAGGGAACTCTTACATAGTCAGCGTGACACCTTAGCTAATTAACATCAACACGTGATGTGGTGCCACTAGAGGTTGCCATGTGGCATGGTGATTTGACACATATTGGTTGGTGAAAAAGCTGAAATAGGGTGACACGTGGCACCCCTCACATGCTTCCACATGGCTCGATGATGTCATCAAGGAAACAACTATTGACCCTTGGGTCTTAGAAATATGGGCATATTCATATAGTCATGGCGCTTTAGATGTCAGGAACTAATCATTACCCTTGGTCAAATTGCAAGGCCACATGGAACCATGGCATGAACTTTAGAGAGACTTAGTCACATACCATTGGTCGTCCAATTACAATGACAAATTTCATGGGAACTCAAGGTAGCCCCCATAAGGCCTAGGACAACCAACCAAATGTATATTTATATGAATAACACTCATCTCAAAACATAATCATTCGAACAACAAGTGTAATGAAACCAATCCAAAATTATTTTAAGGTTATAGTTTCAAAGGGTTTGTATTGGTTCTAATTTTGAATGATGCTTTGCTGTGAAATATTTGTTCACCACCAAGTTTAATGTTCCAGTTCTCGTTCAAATATGAAAAAATTTTGGTTGTCTCATTTTGGTGGTTTGGTCAAGTTTAAAGGCTGGAAAAGAACTCATTATAATGCTATGGCTTAACCATAGACATGTTATGGTTATTCCGTAACTATTAACTATGTTAGATACCTTTTATAATAACCTAGTCTAATGCTACATTTGGCAAAAGTGTTACAAACCATGAATCATGTTTCGATAGTTTTAACCTTTGTTAATTTTAGATTCGAATCGAAAGCCCATGTGCAAAAACATGCGACCAACATGATGATGTCACTTTGATTTAGCAACGTTGTCTGTCTCGCTAGAGTGCGCGACTCGCCTTTGCCATGCAGTGCGACATACACTATGTGAGGCGATATAGTTAATATAATCGTGGTCAATTACCCCTATTTACCTCTACTCTTTTGCTCACCTTCGTTCAAATCTATGCTTCGGTCGTTTTTATGCAGCGATCGTCCCGCATTGTTGTAATCGACCCATGGCACTCATCTAGTTCAGTATCCGACGTTGTGTAACATAAGTAATAAAATGCATTCCTGAGAGAGATGCTTAACCAAGCGTCCCAACTTCAACAGCTTAGGAGGCGGATTATCCAAAGCATTAGGTTACAAGTCTTTGCATCTCCTTTGATTGACTAATTTGATTATTTTATATGTATTTTATATACTACCATTTTATCACTTCTTTAACAATTACAGGTCCCTAGCACTGAAATCTAGTGGAGCGGTGAAAAGCGCCAAGAAAATGGCTCTATATAGAACATTTAACTAAATATAATATTTTATATGGTTATTTAGGTTTTTTGGGGTCAATATATGTCCAAATTCGATTCCAAAAGAAGTTGGGCAATTAGGGATTAGAAATGGATGCAACTAGAGGGGTATGATGCTCTTTTGACTCTTATTTGATGTCTAGAATCTCTTTTGTATGATTTAAGGGTCCATGAGCTTGTAGTAACTATTTTGGATACATAGTGAAAACAAGATCCAAGAAAGGATTTGAGTCACCAGATTGATGAACTTATTATAGAAAAGCATGGGAATCAGTGTTTGCAAGATTTTTTTATGGTGATTGTGAAAGTAACTGTGTTTGCAAGTTGTAGTGGCAATGATTTTGGTAGTCACATTGTCTGTGGGTTGTAGTGACAGTTCTTACAGGTTGACAATGATGGTGGAAATGACAGTATGTGTAGGTTGAGATGATGGTACAGGTTGTGATAATGACAACAGATTGCATATTATGACATTTATTATATTTTAGTGATATATTATGATAGGGGATCCAACTTAAAAATGATATGAAATAGAGGTCCACAAGGACTTTGAAGGAGGTTGATGCCTCCAATGAGGTTGAAGCCTAAAGAAGGATAGGGCTTACTCATTCTTGAGGGTTGAGCCTCAATTAAGTTGGATTCTAGAGTAGATTGGAGCCTACTCATCATCAAGGTTTTCCTCAATCAACATCAAGGGATACCACCTAGTCGGGGACCCAATTAGACCCTTTTCCGTTGAAAATGGTGGTTCTGATTGGTTGGTCTCCCCTAATATTGATGGAGGACATTTTTTCCAATCAATAGTACCTCAATCAATTTGTAGCCTACATTGTGTAGTTTCTTACATCTTTTGAGGTTTGTGCCTCAATCAAATTATAGTCTACCGCAAGTGGAAACATACGAATTATGGGGGTAGTTGCCTCCAACAAGTCAGAGCCTACAAATTGATGTAAATGAATGGAAGATAAAGAATAAGAATGTTGATGGTTTTCTCACATATGGGTTTCCACCTAAAAAATTGTGTGTCTTTGTGATGTGATCATTTCTTGATCTATTCTTGTCTTATTTATATGTTACTTATATGATGACGTATTTTTATAGTTGATGATATAATGTTTATGATCCACTCTTGTATGGATGTATGATTAAGAAATGCTGTGAAATTCTAAAATTGACCTCACACTGATTCAACGCCCTTCTCATTGTGACCTTTGGCAAACAAGTGGTTTTAGAGCATCTACCTCGAGGAACAACTAATTACTAGAAGGCTGAAGATCAAGAGAAATGGCCACAACCAGAGTAATGGGGAAGCCCCCTATGTTTGATGGAACCAATTATGCATTTGGGAAGATAAGGATGGAGATATATCTCATCTCCTTGGGAGAATAATTTTGGGCAATTGTGAACACCAAGTATAAAGCTCATAATGCTATTTCAATAGGTGTAGTAGAGAAGGCAATTTTCACACATAATTCACAAGCGAAGTGGCTTGGAAGAGAAATAATTCATGAAGGTAATGTAGTTCAAGTCATATCATGACGTATGGAATAAAATCCAATCTTATTATGAAGGGGATGAGAAATTTAAAGAAGTCATATTACAAACTCTTAGGGGCCATTTTGAAAGCTTATATATGGAAGAAGATGAGGTTATTGCTTCACATTTCCTTCACGTAGAAAAAATAGTCAACTCCATTGTAGGTCTCGGTGAAGAAGTCCCTAATATATATGTTGTTCAAAAAAATTTTAAATCACTTCCATCAAGATTCAATCCTAAAGTATTAGTCCTTGAGAAAATCACAGAAGTAGACAAGACGTTTGTGGATCAAATTCATGGAACTCTCTTCGCATATGAGTTAATAATTAAGGAAGACAAACCAGGAGTTAAGAAAATAGCTTTCAAGGCACCAAAAGAAGATAAAAAAAGAAAAAAGATCATGAAGATTCCAATTAAAATGAAGAAGAAGCCAAGTTTTTCTGAAAGTTGGAAAGAGGAACCGAAAAGTTCAAAGGCAATATTCCTTTCAAATGTTTTGAATGTGAAATAATTGTTCATGCATCTAAATGTACTTATGCCATGCTGAATGATAGTGATTATGAATCAAGATTCAATCCCAAGTATACAAATAAGATGCAAACAAGAAAGAAAAATATTTTTTTCAAAGGAACAAAGCGAAAGTGAAAGCAATGAAAGTGTAAGTGATGAAGAAAGGAATGAAATACTATTCATTTTTTAGGCCAAAGAACCTAAAATGGAAGTAGATATTGAAGGAGAACTTAAAAGTGTATTGAAAGAAATCAGGATTCTCAGGAAAAGAGAAAGTCAATTGATGAAACAACGAGTTCAATAAATGAGTCTAAATGAAGACACCATTCTTGCTCTCAAAGTTGAAGTAGAAGAATAAAAAAGAGTACAAGAGTTTCTATCTGAACTATTAAATGAGAAGGAGATAATATGTGAAAGCTTTGAAGAGGAAGTTATCCTATTAATAAAGAGTTAGAGTAGCTCAACTCAAATTTCCACAAAGGAATTGAGTCCCTTGATCATATTATCAGCATGTAGAGTTCCCCTCTTATTAAGATAAATCTTGGGTATCAAGAATGTGAGGCATGCAAAAATAATGATTCCCCAAGTCCATCGACTGAAATTCATCCCAAGAATATTGATCAGACAATTCTAGCATCCAACAATAACTCACTTGAAGATCCAAAGCAAGTAGTACAACAAGGAAAGAATGTTCACTTCAATGACACTCAAAGCTATTTTATAAATGAGTAGAATACATCGAACCATAATGAAGAGAAAGGATCAATGAGAAGAAGTAATGCAGGGCAAACTATGAATATGAATTATCACAAAAAATCCACAAGCAACATTGGAATAAGGAGAATGGAGATTGTGAATAAATGTTTGGAAGGATATCTATGTTATTTTGCATATGATAAACAAACATAATGTGTCAAATGGTTGTCCTTTGCAGAATGGTGTTACATCACATCCTTCCATACCTCATAAAAATTTCACCATTTATGGCATTTTTTGTGCTCCATCAATCATATCACCCTTGAAAGGAAAAATAAAGGCTAAAGTAGTAAAGGACCACATGCAACACCAACAAAAGGTTCTCAAACTACTGAAGGAAAATAGGGTTATGGAAAAACATAGGGTGAAACGACAAGTAGATCAACATCATAGGGAAAGGGAATTTGAAGTGTGGGATTAGGTATTTGTGAAACTATAACCGTATAAACAGATGTCCCTCAAGCAACAAATGAAGGAAAATAAATTAGCACCAAATTATTATGGCCCCTATAAGGTGTTGTAGAGGATTGGAAGTATGGCCTACAAATGGGAGTTACCTACATCTTCATGTGTACATCCAATATTCCAAGTTTCTTTCTTAAATAAGGTAATCGACAACAAGATGCTAGTCCAAACCATTTTACCATAGATTAATGAAGAAGGGAAAATAATACTAGAACCAAAAAAAATCTTGGAAATAAGGACTGAGAAGCTTAGAAATCAAGCAATTACTAAGTGCCTCATCAAATTGAGGAACCCAACAATGGAAGATGTGACATAGGAAGATGAGTTGTTCATGCAAAAACACCTATAGATAGTCAAGTGTTAAGAACAAATCTTCTTTAAAGGGAAGGGTCATGTTAATCCCTATATAAGCCCACCCAAAAACCCCTTATTAAGTTATAGACATTGATCAATTACATTTCTATTGTTATATTGTTCTATACACTAGAACCTATCATGGTGCCATTTTATTATCATTGTACCAATTGTCTCCTATATATGCACTAGAGAGACCTAGCCTTAGAACCCCCAAATATAGTATTATACATTGTATTCATTGTAAATGGATGTTTCCCCCTTGAAGAGGACAACAATTATTTATTTCTTATCATTTTTTAGGTGAAAGGTTTATAAAAAGATTGGAAAGTTGTGATCAGAACAAAAATAAATGACAAAATAAACTACCAAACTAAAGAAAATTGACTTCCTCATATGTCTCAGAACTAATGGGGATGGAGATGGAGGGGGATTTGTGCACCAAACGAGAGGGGAAGGAAGCAAAATGTTATTAAAAAACTACATTGCTAATGGAAACATCACTTGAAGGACAATTGACAAAGCTTGGGAACTAGCTAAATTCATGAAGGAAAGTTAGAGGATGACATGGACCCAACAAATGTCACATTAACAACATAGTTAACAAGGACAGAAGAATATGACCATGCCTATGAATGCATCTATCATTCAAGGAAGCTAGACACAAAGGTGTCATAGCTAGCCATGAATATGAGAGCATATAGTGGCCAAGGAGGGAGCAACACAGGTGGCTAGCATTAAACCCTAGTGATTGTAGTAGAAGGGTGTTGATAGCCAAAATTGACCTGATCAACATGTGGGAAGACCATCCGGTGTGAGTCCCAAATCAACCTCTTATCCATTTCTAATGATGGCTCTGACTAGTTTTGTTGGGTCCAGTTATCCCTTCTCCCTTCCTGCTAACGTCTGATGTCTCTAATTAACTAATAATAAGAAGAGGAAATCAAACCTACACTATTGTTGCATGCTGGTAAGAAAGCAATTCTTAAGCTAAATTGAGGGCTCATCGAAGCCACACATAAAGTTGCTCCTGCGGAAGGAGACTTAGAAAAATGCAATGGTTAAATCTAAATGCAAATTTATTCTAGTATGCAAGGGCTAGAAAATAAATCGTAAATCAATCAGCCTCCATCTCTGACAAAAGTATACAAAAATTATAGATTTGTTCAAAGACTTTTGAGCACAAAAATTATCTGAAAATTTCATGCTAGCGTGAAAATTTCAGAGCTGAAATACATCTCTTTAATCTACTCCAAGCTAGCTAATTCTCTACAAAATTCAATCCTCTACAATAGTGGAAAAACCCATCTTTTTGTAGAGAATTTCCTCTCAAGATTCACATATGGATCCCCATAAACTTGCAATCATCTTATTGTTATAAACATGGAAGTTTATTTATTTTTCTCATTAATCTTAAGCTTCAAATCTTCCATTTCCAATCTACAATACAAAAAATCAATAATTTATTGAATCAAAATGATTGGTAAACTAAATGTAATTTAATCTAATTATTATTCATAAAATAATAAAATATATAAAATAAACTAACACATATATACTTACTAAAACGTAGATAAAATAAACTAATAAAATTACCAAAAAGATAAATAATAATCTAATCAAAACATCTAAACTAAAAATAAGTAAAGATAAACAAAAAAAACCGAAATTAATATTCAATTAAATTAAATTTAATATAATAAACTTAACTAAAATTTAAATTAAATCATAATAAGTGCACAACTAAAACAACACTAAATTATAACTATAAGGTAATAAAAAAAAAAAAATTAAAAGCAAACTCGGACTAAACTTCACTACACTAAATGAAATTTAAATTAACAAAATAAAGAAAACAAAAATAAATAGAGTTATAGTAATGCATACTAAAACCAAACCGAAAGAAAATTAAAATTATTCATTATGGCCAGTAATATCATGTTTCTGTTTTCTCAGTGGTCATCACTCTTTTTATGTATTTATCATCTATCTGATTTCTTATGGAGCCTATGCGATATTCTTTTATCCATATCCCTTTTTAGTCCTTGCCATATGCAGAGATTATAGTAATCAGTTTGGTGCATTTGACATTAGTTTGTATTCAATTTTGCGAAGGTTTTTTTCTTATATTTGATTGTTTTGAGATTTATTCTTTCTCATTCCATTTCAACGTCTTATCTAGCCTCTTTTCAAGGCGGACGAGACTAGACTATATATTATATTTTAGTTAGTGAGTTCATTTTTAGAATTTTTTTGGGGTGGCCAAGTAATGTTAGCATTAGTTTGGGTTATTAAATGCTATGTATTATTATGTGCCATAATTTTGTTTTTGCTATGGTTACATTGTTGCAGTGGAGCGACAGGTGCATTACAGGTGGAGGAGGTGCATTACAGGTGGTGGATGCATTGCAGGTGAAGGTGGAGGATGCATGTAGATGCAGTGACGGTGGTGATGGCATAAGATCTAGATGGATGTTCGACTGCTCCAACGGTTCGGTTACTTGCTGCCTTGGAACTGAAACTTGTTACTTCGGTTACTTGCTGCCTTGGAATTGAAACTCTCTAACCCAGGGCTTTATCTTAGAAGCAAAGCATCACTGCATTATTCATTTCATCGATGAACTCACCCAACATGCTCATAGGAAGCCACTTGCCCAAAGAGGGGTCTTGCTAGCTTGGGATCATTGGCTAGTGGGCATTGGAACGCTAGATGGTGGGCTTATACACCACCTTTAAGTATTGAATTTACCATTTCAAGTTCAAATAAGTCTTGACCAGGCCATATTGAATGACTGCCACTGCAGAAACTACTGAGTACTCAGTGCAGTACAACAATTACTGCTAGAACGATTGTCACTACAACAGCTACTCAGTACTCGGTGTGATGTAACATAAAAGAAGTGCTAAAGAAAAGAGAAGAAGTGCTACTGAAAAGAAGTTAGTGTTAGAACTCAAAGAAGTGCTAGAAATAAGCTCTACGAATACAAGCTCTACATAACCTATAAGTGTAACTTGAAGCACTACTTCAAGAGAACCTGTAAGTGAAAATTGAAGCATTTCTTCTCTATTATTCTATTATTCATGTACCTGTACATGATACAATGATGGATACACAGTCGTTGTTATAGAAAACTTTGTTTCATCAACCAATTGTCCAAAAAGCCCTGGTATAAATGGAAGTTGTGTGAAGCACCTCCAAGCAGCGAAGGTCCCATCCAATGACTGTAGACAACCCTGCACAACTACCAAACATGTCAGATTCTTCAAACTTGAGATCATCAGAATCGTACCTTCAATTCCACCTTGTATTCTCTTGCCCCACTTCGGTCCTCTCGATCAATCAGTCCCTAAAACTAGAATGCCCACTGCCTGATGAACTGTATATGGCAGTAATATTACCGATATGCTTCGTGGGCTTGGCTTATGGTAAATGGAACTCATCACAAAAAATCCACAAGCAACATTGGAATAAGGAGAATGGAGATTGTGAATAAATGTTTGGAAGGATATCTATGTTATTTTGCATATGATAAACAAACATAATGTGTCAAATGGTTGTCCTTTGCAGAATGGTGTTACATCACATCCTTCCATACCTCATAAAAAAATTTCACCATTTATGGCGCTTTTTCTGTTCCATCCATCACATCACCCTTGAAAGGAAAAATAAAGGCTAAAGTAGTAAAGGACCACATACAACACCAACGAGAAGTTCTCAAACTACTGAAGGAAAATAGGGTTATGGAAAAACATAGGGTGAAACGAAAAGTAGATCAACATCGTAGTGAAAGGGAATTTGAAGTGTGGGATTAGGTATTTGTGAAACTATAACCGTATAAACAGATGTCCCTCAAGCAACAAATGAAGGAAAATAAATTAGCACCAAATTATTATGGCCCCTATAAGGTGTTGTAGAGGATTGGAAGTATGGCCTACAAATTGGAGTCACCTACATCTTCATGTGTACGTCCAATATTCCAAGTTTCTTTCTTAAATAAGGTAATCGACAACAAGATGCTAGTCCAAACCATTTTACCATAGATTAATGAAGAAGGGAAAATAATACTAGAACCAAAAAAATCTTGGAAATAAGGACTGAGAAGCTTAGAAATCAAGCAATTACTAAGTGCCTCATCAAATTGAGGAACCCAACAATGGAAGATGTGACATAGGAAGATGAGTTGTTCATGCAAAAACAGCCATAGATAGTCAAGTGTTAAAAACAACACTTCTTTAAAGGGAAGGGTCATGTTAATCCCTATATAAGCCCACCCAAAAACCCCTTATTAAGTTATAGACATTGATCGATTACATTTCTATTGTTATATTGTTCTATACACTAGAACCTATCATGGTGCCATTTTATTATAATTGTACCAATTGTCTCCTATATATGCACTAGAGAGACCTAGCCTTAGAACCATCAAATATAGTATGATACATTGTATTCATTGTAAGTGGATGTTTCCCCCTTGAAGAGGACAACAATTATTTATTTCTTATCATTTTTTAGGTGAAAGGTTTGTAAAAAGACTGGAAAGTTGTGATCAGAACAAAAATAAATGACAAAATAAACTACCAAACTGAAGAAAATTGACTTCCTCATATGTCTCAGAACTAATGGGGATGGAGATGGAAGGGGATTTGTGCACCAAAATAGAGGGGAAGGAAGCAAAATGTTATTAAAAAACTACATTCCTAATCGAAACACCACTTTAAGGACAATTGACGAAGCTTGGGAACTAGCTAAATTCGTGAAGGAGAGTTAGAGGAGGCCATGGACCCAACAAATGTCACATTACCAACATAGTTAACAAGGACAGAAGAAGATGACCATGCCTATGAATGCATCTATCATTCAAAGAAGCTAGACACAAAGGTGTCATAGCTAGCTATGACTATGAGAGCATAGAGTGGCCAAGGAGGGAGCAACACAAGTGGCTAGCATTAAACCCTAGTGATTGTAGTAGGAGGGTGTTGATAGCCAACATTGACCTGATCAACATGTGGGAAGACCATCCAGTCTGAGTCCCAAATCAACCTCTTATCCATTTCTAATGATGGCTCTGACTAGTTTTGTTGGGTCCAGTTATCCCTTCTCCCTTCCTACTAACGTCTAATGTCTCTAATTAACTAACAATAAGAAGAGGAAATCAAACCTACACTATTGTTTCATGCTGGTAAGAAAGCAGTTCTTAAGCTAAATTGAGGGCTCATCGAAGCCACACATTAAGTTGCTCCTACATAAGGAGACTTAGAAAAATGCAATGGTTAAACCTAAATGCAAATTTATTCTAGTATGCAAGGGCTAGAAAATAAATCGTAAATCAATTAGCGTCCATCTCTGACAAAAGTATACAAAAATTAAAGATTTTTTCAAAGAATTTTGAGCACAAAAATTATCTGAAAATTTCATGCTAGCGTGAAAATTTCTGAGCTGAAATACATCTCTTTAATCTGGTCCAAGCTAGCTAATTCTCTACAAAATTCAATCCTCTACAATAGTGTAAAAATCCATCTTTTTGTAGAGAATTTCCTCTCAAGATTCACATATGGATCCCCCATAAACTTGCAATCATCTTTTTGTTATAAACGCTGAAGTTTATTTATTTTTCTCATTAATCTTAAGCTTCAAATCTTCCATTTCCAATCTACAATCCAAAAAATCAATAACTTATTGAATCAAAATGATGTGTAAAAAATTTCTAAACTAAATGTAACAATTAATCTAATTATTTAATTTAAATATTAAAATAATAAATTAAAAAAAATTAAAAACTAAGCTAAATAGAATATAATACCACTAAAATAATTAAAACTAAACTTGAAAAAAATTACCAAAATGAATTAAGCTCTACAAATACAAGCTCTACATAACCTGTATGTGTAACTTGAAGCACTACTTCAAGAGAACCTATAAGTGAAAATTGAAGCATTTATTCTCTATTATTCTATTATTCATGTACCTGTACATGATACAATGATGGATACACAGTCATTGTTATAGAAAACTTCGTTTCATCAACCAATTGTCCAAAAAGCCCTAGTATAGATGGAAGTTGTGTGAAGAACCTCCAAGCAGCGGAGGACCTAGCTAGTGACTGTAGCCGACCCTGCACAGCTACCAAACATGTTAGATTCTTCAAACTCGAGATCATCAGAATCGTACCTTGAATTCCACCTTGTATTCTCTTGCCCCGCTTTGATCCTGTCGATCAATCAATCCTTAAAACTAGAATGTCCACTACTTGATGAACTATATATGGCAATAATATTAGCGGTATGCTTCGTGGGCTTGGGTTATGGTAAATGGAACTCAATTATTCACTAGTAGCTCTATATAAGTCAACGAGGTAGGTTAATTATGAGCATAGAAAGCATCAAAGACAATATTATAGGCACCAGAGGTGGAAATAGCTATGTGAGCAAAACACGCAAAGGAAAAGGTTGGGGTAGAGACAAAGGTCGTTGAATAATCAGTGAATTCAGCGCATATATGAACCATTGAGATTGAACCACTAGAAGCACTCATTTCAATCCAAAGGCCATAAAAGATAGACGTAAGGTGATATATTGAGATCAAGATTCAGGGTAGAGCGAAGGCGAAGCAAGCACCACTAGCACCGAAAGTTCACCCAGTATAAGTCGGGGTGGAGTAGAGCTAACTGTTTACTCGGCGGAGGAACCGAGCCCAACATCCCTTCTAGTTCCTATATATAGGTGATACTGCATTTCCATTTGTTTCTTACCTTCTAATACTAACATAGCGCTTCAAGATACATTCAGGAAAGGGTTGGGGAGTGAAGTAGATGAAGATCCAGAAGCAGGCGCAAAGACATATCCTCTAGTTTCGTATCCAATTCCAGATATGTAGCTTCCAGTAGTGGATTCAATTGACCTCCATCGGCATCAAAGAAAGTGGCTCTCCAAGCTGACAGACCACCTTAAGCTAGATATAAGTAATTGAGGCAAAGATATAACCATCTAAGGCATAGGCATAGGCACTTAGAAAGAAAGCAGACCTCTCTTTGGAGGACTTCGTTGATAGCTAACTCTTGGGGTTGTCGATTCATGTAATGATAGCTAACTCTTGGGGTTACGCATGAGCGATGCAAGTCCCTCCTCAACATAGCAAGGGAACTCACAGTGAACACTTACAAGCCATGCAGACATCGTAAGTGACAACAGTTATATATCGAACCAAAATTATAGACTATGACCTTCATGCGCCATGTGGACCCCACAAGAAGGCCACGCACCTTACTACTATGTTCCCTAAAACAACCATGCAAGACATGCAAGATGCCACAAGATTAGTTCGGGTCTCTATTAGTGAGAGCTTTCTGGTTGCCTTACTTACTTGACAATAAGTCCCTCTCTTCTTTATGGAATACAATAAGTCCCTCTCTTCTTTATGGAATACAATAAGTCCCTCTCTTATTTATGCAATACAATAGAGTCCCTCTGATCTTATCGGACTCCATCAAGTACCTGTTGTAAGTCTATAAGTCTATTCAAAGTCTATGAATGCTCCCATGGAGGGTAAGCCAGTGAACGCTTTTACACTTCCTTATCCTTTTAGTCTACATATAATCAATATAAGCTAGTCATAAGGAAGAATGGCTCACTTGAAGAATGCCCCCCTAACCCAATAAGGATTTTAGGGTAAGCGTGAGGGCGAGTTACTTAAGTTACTCGATCTGGTTTTGAGTCGCCCCTGCTTCTGTGGGCACGAGGTGTTTGTCTCACTTTGAATCTTAAACGAATGCCTCTACCACTAATGCAACTTAAACCACTCGATCAATAAGTTCTTATGGTGAAACTATTTCTCGAAAAGCCAAAAGGGGGGGTGTAAAGTCTTTCAACCTGGTTCTTTGACTGAACCAATAGATTCAACTGGTGATGGTCCTGGAGCTTGCTTTGTTGTTGTATACTTGGATGCCTTTCTTTTTTCCCCTATCTGTGGTGTTACCCTCTTTCCTATGACCTTTTCTTCTGGTGTTGTTGGCTCAGCCTCTATCCTTGGTGTCCCCCCTGTTGTGGAATCAATTCGATTCACAAACAATGGATTCTAATCCTATAGTGTAGTTTGTTTTTTCTCGAAGTGATCCATCTCTTGTGAGCATTTCTTATCTATATGATTGATGTCTAGCGTCACACTTGCAAATGATCATATGGCCACATGATTCCTAGTTCGAATCAAGATGGAATGGGTCTTGGTCATGTCGATGGTGGATGCGCTTGGGATGAGTCTATTACAGACTCTGTTGTGGGAATTTATTTTCTGATGATTTTGTGACGATTATGATATTGATCGAGGTTGAACCAGTGACAGATAGGCGTAGTGACTTAATGCCGAATGCAAATGGTGCCTAGTAAGGATGCAGATCCACTTAGATCTGAGTCGTCGATGTGGTTTGCTCCTTCCATCGTCTGATCTGTTGGACTTGAATTTTTTGAGAAGATTCTTTGGCGAAAATCACATAGAGTGTTTCGAACCAACTAGTGTGGTTCATCGTCAGGACAAGTTGAATGAGCAGATATTGCTATGCATATTAAATAGACTTGACTTATCAGAATCAGTTGAATAAGAGTTAGCATGGTTAAGTATCATGAGTACAAGAAATAGTAAAGAGCTTTTTCAACTAGCCCAGGTTGATTTGGCTAGCTTGGATTCTCCCAGCAAGTGAAAAAGCCATGTTCTTCTGGCTGAGTTTGGATCTGTTTCTTATTGTTGGGTATGTTCATGTAGTGATATTTTATTGTAAGCCTACTATTTTCTAATGACGGATCCGATCCCTTATTATTTTTCCATCTGATGATTTTTCATTAACGCAATCCACTAAAAAAGCCCTAAATTGTGTCTCTTTAGATCATTATTATGATTTTCTAGTTTTGTGATCCATTAATGATTGCAAGTTTATTCTAAATCCTGGATGGGGGTGATCTATCATCTCTTCAGGCATGTGTGTGTGCATGCATCTCTAACATTGTAGAGAATATAGATAATGCCTTGGGTAACTGTTGCAGGGCTGTAGCTGGGTTGAATATAGTTCCTCTATTCCCAGACCAAGGGAATGCCTCTGTGGTTCCATTGGTTGGATTTTCTTTTTGCACATCAGTGTAAAGCAACTCTTTTAACAACTTATTTTTCAATATTTGCGTTAGGTCTCTCTCTTGTTGTTGACACCCCAACTATTGCATTTCATGTTCCATGACATTAGAGAAAAACATCAATATGAATTCTGATTCAATTGATTCTTTCTTCCTACTGCTTTCAAATATTGATTTCCAAAATTCGAAGATTTTCAAATATGAATTATTGCTTCTTGTCATGGTTTGCATTCTTGAAAAGGATGACTTGTATCTTCTGTTAGTTTACATAGATACTTTGCATTAAAGCTTCAAATCCTTTAAATATGTCCTACGTTGTAGATGGCTTGCCCTGGCAAACTCTACTAGACGTCTTAGCAACCTTTTCAACTACTTGATCTGGGTGGCCTGGCTCTAGAAAAATACGCTGCTAATACTGATCACCACTTCACGAGCTTCTTATTACCACCATGAGCATCCACTTTCATATCCATAAACCGGCCTGAACTCCTTAGGTCAGAAACTACTATTACCACTATACTCCAGCTTACAATTGATCTGTTATTGTGCTGTGGTTCATCGATTGGATTCACTTACTATTAATCAAATGCTTAATACTGTGAAAAAATGCACTCAACGAAGACAATCTGCTGGATCGATTGAATCCACTGCATCAATAGGAATCAATTGTTGCTCTTACAATCAATAATGGTCCTGGTTCGTAGGGTCTATTGGTCGTAGGGTCTTATCCTACTTGCCCTGACAAGGATAACCATGTTTTCTTCAGTAACTAACCATGTTTTCTTCAATAGCTGCTCCTTCAAGTAGCTAACCATGTTTTCTTCAATAGCTGCTCCTTCAACCATGTTGTCCTTAGTCTTCCCCCTTAAGGCAGGGACTAGTTGTCATGCAGCCCACCTTGTTTTTTAAGAACCCCTCTTATTAATGAGGAGAAGAAGCCTGCGGATTAGAGTTGGTATAAATTCGCTTGGAAACATGTATTTTTTCCCGTTTACAAACCATTGGCGTTGACTACCTTCTTCCCTACCTTTATATTTAAATGTAGAGATGTGTTATTCTTGGCTTTAAAACTAGTATAGATTCATTTTAATCACAAATTTTGAGAGGGATCAAATTCCATCTTATCCACAGATCTAACATGAATAGAGAGGAATAAAATATCTTGACGTGCAAACTTATTTTAGAGTGCAAAAAACAATGTATAAACTTTTTTTTTTTGCTTTTCTTAGTTTAGACTTGCGATCCATAAGTTTTAAAAAAGGACTTTTTTCAGGAGTCACATCGATTATTTCTTGGAGCCAAGTTTTCGAATACCTTCACTAATTTTTATTAAGTTATGTAGGATACCTCATATTAATTCTATAAAATATTATTTCATAACCCACATTAAATATTTTATTATATACACATATTTAAAATATTGTCTTTTAAAATTTTGTGTATTTATAAATATATATGGGAAAGGTTTTGGATTAAATCATTTGTAAAATATTTTTGAAAAATATTATGATTTTTATTTTATTTTTTTTTCTATTTTAAGAATACTTTATTTTTATTTTAATAAAGCCAAGCATATTATACATCACCTTCCCACTAAGATGTAGAATAAATATCTCAGCTCAATAAAAAATTGATTATCCAAAACATAAGAGAGTTTCATAACAAATGTTCAAAGTAAGAACACGTAGAAGGAATATGTTTAGCAGGATGTGTGTTTTTGGTAATTGGCTTGTCAATGTTTAAAACACGCTTGGACTTCATATTATTTTAATATGTTTAAAATGCGCTTCATATTATTTTAATATGTTTAAAATGCGCGGGCCAATATGGAAATAAATAAGCAGTTGTCTATAATGCGACTTTTTGAAAGCTTTTCCGGTGGGTTTTTCCAGTCAAAATCCGGTAGCAATTTATTGGAATCGCAAGTTTGATAGCTAGTTTCTGCACAATCAAAGCATCCCAGGGGTTTTTCATGGTGCTGAATCCAAATATGCAATTAAAAAACCATTTTAACTGCAACAAATCAAGATTTAACCTCAATTTCTTTCGCCGGATTCCGTCACCGGAATCTCCAAAAAGTCGCATTATAGACAACTCCAATAAATAATATGAATCAATAGCATGGTAAATAAAGCTCGTCATTACCTTGGCTTCATTATCGTGATATGGAGTATATGAGGGTGAGGGTGAGGGTGAGGGTGGAGGGTGAGGGTGTGCATTGCACATTAACACCCCGCACACCCCACCCCTACCCCGACCCCCACCCTCATATATGAGGGTGGGGCATTGCACATAACACCCCCCCCCCCCCCCACCCGCCCCTTCATATATGAGGGTGGGGTGCGGGAAACATGCACATATTATGGGGTGGGGGGTGTTAAGTGCATTGCACTATGAGGGGTGGGGTGGAACTCCCTCCACCCCATAAATGAAATGCACATTAACACCCACCCCACCTAAGGTTTAATGTGATTGCACATATATGAGGGGTAGGGGGGTGTTAGTGCATTCACATTAGAGGGGGGGGTGGAACCTGTGCATCTCATATATGGTGCAATCACAATTAACCCCCACCCCCACCTTCATATATGTGCAAGGTGGGGTCCCACCATCACCCTCACCTCATATATGTGCAATGCCACCATTAACACCCCCCACCCTCGCCCCCCCCACCCCACCCTTGCACATAATATTGAGGGTGGGGGTGCACAATTAACACCTCCACGCCCACCACCGACCCCTTCCCATATATGTAGCAAGGGTGGGGTCCCCACCCCCACCTTCATAATTATTGCAATGCACATTAACACCCCCCACCCCACCTCATATATATGTGCAAGGGTGGGGGTCCCACCGCCACCCTCATATATGTGCAAGGGTGGGGGTCCCACCCGCACCCTCATATATGTGCAATGCACATTAACACCCGCCACCCCCACCGCCACCGCCACCCCCACCCTTGCACATATATGAGGGTGGGGGTGCACATTAATACCCTCCAGCTCCACCCTCATATATGAGGGGTGAGGGTGAGGGTGAGGGGTGTTAATGTGCATATTGCACATTAACACCTCCATAATGTGCATATTGCACATTAACACCTCCACCCCCCACCCAATTGCACCCAATTGCACATTAACACCCCCCACCCTCACAATGCACATTAACACCCCTCACCCTCACCCTCACCCTCATACAATCCAACGGTTCACGTGAACAACATGCACGATTATCTTAATGCGTTAAGAACGTTGACTGGGAGCGGCATCCGTAGATTTCGTTGTCCATATAATATCATATCATGTTCCCTATTTTAAACGGATCATTAATATCGTGGAAGCTTTCATGATTGGGACCCTCCGTGCGATGAACTAGCCTTGGAGTTTTCTTGAATCATGCATCATAGAAACATATACGACATGCCAATCTTGTTTATTAAGGATATGATGTAATGTATAGAATATATTAATATTTACAAAAATAATCATGGAACGTAAAACATATATGGCATCCCAATCTTGATTAAGGGTATGATGTAATGTATAGAATATATGAATATTTACAAAAAGAGTAATCCAAATTGGTAGTTGTCATAAGGTTATGGTGTTATCTTTACATAAATGAATTATAGTTTTTATTTAATTCTTTGTTTTATTGTATTATGTAGTTTACTATATATTACAATGTAACATGTATAAAAAATATGGATACAATATGTAAAATAATAGATATAAAGAATACGATGTGGGTTATATTTTATAATACAAATTATATTATAGCTTGTAATATAGTTATATTATACAAATATTGTTACACATCTATAATAAATATTTTATTGGTACAATATTGTGTATTAAATTAGTATATTTAATATCATAAATAAGATACCTATTAAAGTTTATAATATGGTATATTAATTTTATTAAAATAGTGTTAATATAGGTTACAATTTATTTATAATTATATGTATATATTTTCTTAATTATTATGAATTATGGGGATGTCAAGTAAACACTAAATTGAATTAAGGTTAAATAATTTAAAGTGGGAATTGATCAAAGTAAGATATGAAAATGACAAAAGTAATTTAAATACATCAAAATCACGAGAACCATAAATCATTAAAGAATTCTTAAAGGAGTGAAAGTAGATGGGGAGATTAGAACTAATGAACAAGAACCAACAAAGTCTAAGCAACAAAAGTGACACCCTCAAGGATTGGGAGAAAATACATGTTAGGCCTTATCAAACCTTAGAATATCAAGTGGGAAACAATCCGATCAAAGAAAATAAGAGCAAGTATCAACCAAACAAATGGAATTTAAAGAAGAAATTTCTAAAATTTCTAATGAGGGTCCTCTAATTAATTTTAAAAATCAAGGGGGGTGTTGTGGCCACAACAGAGGGGTGCCATTAGATTGTAATGAAAATATATCAACGTTATTTTACTCAATAGCTCTATTGCATCATATCACAAAGAAGAGATCTCAACACTATTGTAACCATTGAGAAAATTCTTGGCTATAGAGGAATTAGTGCTAAGGACATTAAATAAATTATCTTAAGATATTATTGGCTAGGAAAAATTGGTTCATTCCTCCTTGTTGTAAATATTTTTTCTTTAACCATTCACCAAGTCCAAATCACCAAAGACTTGCAGTTTCAAAAATTAATAAGAGTGACAATAGATAAAAAGAGGCAAAGTTCAATTATCTAAGCATTTGATTCATTTCATATAGCCATAACTTTGAGATGAAGACACACTAAGCAATTAAGAATCTAGGGGTCACCAATATACATATCCTTCTTAATGCCAAAACTTATACTACATGGATAACAAATAAACTTTGAAAGTGTGCTCAAAGCAAATTGTTTCTACACTAATTTCATCATCTTAAATTAACCAAGCATATTCAGAGATGGCTTGCACATTTTTTTATCGTACTAAATTAATTTGAACACTAGAAAGATATAAGAAGAAAAAGGCTTTGAAATGCAAAAAAAACACACCAGAAGAAAGAAAATGCAACAATTTGTTGAAATTTGGAATCTTCAATGAATGATTTTCATAATTACATTATTTCAATCTCTACATGAAATTACAAATTCCCACAGCTTCTCTCCTAAAAATTATTGAACCCCTTTCCAAGTCCCCTCTCCTCACATTTTATCATGGTTGAAAACATGACATCGAGCCAATTGTTCTTTAAATGATTTTAGGTTAAAATCAATTAACCCTTTTATGTTAAAATCAATTAACCTTTAGTATTTTACAAACTTTTTTAAATAAAATTCCTATTTATATCAAATAATAGAACAAACACTAAAATTTCCACTTTCCCAATCTACTAAGTTTGGAATCTCCTACCATGACAGTTGTATGTAAACTTATTACTCTTATTTATTTTATACATATTATGGTATTAGTCATCTTGTGTGTGTGTGTGTGTGTGTGTGTGTGTGTGTGTGTGTGTGTGTGTGTGTGTGTGTGTGTGTGTGTGTGTGTGTGTTCCAAGTTATTTAAATGCCATTATTTCCATTCTAGAAGGTCAAGTTGTTGATCAAATTCCACCTAATGTAGATGGACTTTCAAACCTCGTGCACCAAAAACACAAAGTATCAGATGACAACCCTAGTTATATGGCAGAAGGAAATTCATGTGGAAGGATGACCTTAGACTTGAAAATTGCAATCATTATTCTTAAACATAGTGAAGAGAAAAAGAGATAAATGACATAGTTGTCATCATCATCAAAGGAGAGGCTTCCATCTAAAGATGATTAGCCATTAATACACCGAACCCATTCAACGTTCCTCAAGCAAACACAATTAGCTCACATTGAAGTTGATGCACCCAAAAAGAAAAACAGGTTATACATTTAATCACATGTGACTAAGCTCCCAACTAACAAAACTTGTGAATGATTTCTATTATGTTAGAAAAACAACCATGTACTATCAACCCTGAGGGATTGAACTCATTACCACCAAATTTACAAATGCTACCTGTGACAATCATACCAAATATTTTTTATTAATGATGTTCCTAACTTGGATATAGATGATAACATGGTAAAATACCTAGATAGAGCACAAATCCTATTCTAGGTATGTTCCATTAAGCTTAATGCAATATAGACAATATGGCTTTATTCTCGAACTTTCGTCTACTAGAAACATTCTAGTATTATACTCAATTTCTTGCATATTCAAGTTTATTATATTGATGGCTTGACCAGTTCATTCATCACTTGGTCTGTTGTGATACTCTCTTGCTACATCAGGGATATTCAACCTTTCTTTTGTAGGTACTTTTTCCATGGAATTTCCTTCTAGTGATGTCATATATGAAGTATTACTTCAACTAGTTCATGAACTAGATGAGTAATTGCAAGTGGTGTTAGCAAATCTAGAGGAACAACTTTAGTTTCCTAGAGAAGGGAGACAATTTTGGCATGTGGTCTTATTTGAAATCCACTTATCAATGCAATCCAAATGGAAGGCATGTCCACAAACTGGTAAATGCTACAACTTTTCATTCATTTGTTAATCCCAAAGACAAATATTACACCTTCCCTATGTGACCAAAAACAAGTTCAACTTCAAATATATCTAATGGAAGCCTCTCATATGTCCAAGTTCTG
Source organism: Pinus taeda (assembly GCA_000404065.3). Taxonomy (NCBI): domain Eukaryota; kingdom Viridiplantae; phylum Streptophyta; class Pinopsida; order Pinales; family Pinaceae; genus Pinus; species Pinus taeda. The sequence continues at coordinate 5,727 of APFE030301276.1, read as the reverse complement.
GGCGATGTCATCTTACTTAAGGTTAATCTCAATGCCTTACCCATTGTATGTGTATTCCATCTTTGTTAGATGATAATAATAATTTCAAGCACCACAATAGTCACTAGGATAATGCTATTTCCAAACATCAAATAAAGTTTGTGCCAAGATTTGCAAATTCATATAAATCTTCCAAGTAAGGACTGAAAAACTGGTGGGGGTTATGCAATTTATATAAATAGTTAATTAATTATGTGGTCATGCCATTTAAAATCTACACCATTTGAATTTTGATTTGAATTTGATGTTGTATCATTTTCCTCATTTCATTGTCATAGAAACAAACATGTTATGGGTTGATTTTCCACTAATTTTGGGGTTGCGTTTTAGCATTTTATCACTCTTGGAAATTTGGTGCTGAAATAAACTAAGACAATTGATCAAAAGTCAGTTGTGATCTCACATAAAATGACTATTAGTTTGAATCTGACCATCCAATATTTTTTTATAGTCAAATCCATCATTTTATTGATCTATTTAACTGTTATAATCCTTCCTTTTGCAAATAACAATGTGAAATCTAAGTTTTTGTAATTGAAACCCACATTTTATTTTTTGGCTTTGTTGGGTTATCCCACATTTACGGCGATTACACAAACATTATATTTTATATATGGTTTTCACGTGTTGATCAAAGCAGGGGCCATGAAATGTGGTGGAGGCATATTATATGAGTGGTATAGCATGATATAATGTCACCATTAAAAGTGATTAATAAAATATGTAAATTGAATGGTATGAAATATACAAGATAATATTAATATTACTATTATTATTATTATTTTAATTTAAAAATTATTTATTATTTATAAAAATAAGCTAAATTTTGATATAGGCTAGGAGTTTTAACCCAGGTTAGAAATTTTGATATAGGCTAGGAGTTTTAACCCAATTAAAGATTTAAATAAGTACTAGTTGATTTGGAAAAGAGAGAAACTGAAGGGTTTATAAAACTTGGCAAGAAAGTCCAGAGTTTTGACTAGCTAATTTTAGGTTGAAACAAACATTATTGTACACAATGGGTCTAGTAATATTTTTTTTAGTTACTGATGCAATCATGAAAGTCAAGAGTTTTTTACTAGGTAATTCTATGTTACAACACACACTATTGTACCCCATGGTTTTACTAATCGTTTTTGCCAGTTCTTGGTGCAATCATGAGTGCCACTTTTCTACTACTAATACCCAATAAGCATGAATGAGATATGCTTCTCAATTAGGTTAAAGTCTTGGTTGTCGTGTTCATAGTATCACATATAAATAAATGAACAATCCTATGCTTTAATTTCATCCAATAATAAATCTACTGATGCATATAATCCAAGCCCAACACAAAAATTCATTGATAAATATGTTTATAAAAACTTGGATTCAAAACCAAAGGGAAATACAATACTTTGTTATTTGCATGTGCTTATAGAGCACTCTAACTATGTTGCAATGTCAAGAACATAGCATTCTACAACTTTGTTTAGAATTGGGCTTAATGCCAAATCCCTATTGCACCATGTTTTTTGTTCTAGATGTGCAATTACAACACTTTAGATTTGCTCTAAAAAAAGTTACCATACATGGACTCAAACCTAGTCATTCATGATCACCCATTTTCATATTCATTTCCTTTAGGATACATTCAAGTGTGCTTTCATTTTAATGGCTAGTAGTAAAAAAAAACTCAATTATTTACTTCTCAAACCTAAATATATAATGCAACTTAGTTGGATAGCATTATCCATTTGGGTTACTCTCTAAACAACACATTTAAGGGATAGTTATTGAAGGTGATACAAAATGGGAGCTAAGGATCATATCAATATGTTGTATACATAGTGTGGAAATAATGTTCACTCAAATTTACATGAAATACATAGGGGTTTATAACTAGTTACTTGTATAAGATCATTGTAGATGGATAATCACACACAATGACCTACTTTAAGAGAATATTTTTCATCCAACCTGGAATCGAGTGAGGATTGATGGTTCAATGATTCACAAAACAGCATACCATATTTTTATCCAATATTCATATAGATACTACTCTCTACTACAAGGGTTGTCCTCAACAAAAAATGTGCACCAATGTAGTAAAAATTAAAATATATAGGAGATAATCCACCATGAAAATTTCCAATATAATCCCAAAACACCAAATACATTCACCATGAAATACACCAGTAATATAGAGAGAAAAACCCTTAATATAGGGTAACACCATAAAGTACTCCTTATGGAAGGAATAACTCCACAAGCCATGCTTTCTACAAGAAAATACAACTCAAAATACCTTCAATATAATGATACTCATGTGTATTATACTTTCCCATGAGTATTCATAAGTGACTTATGCCAAATACCTCTTATTATGTAGAAATGTAAAGAAATTTTCTATTGTTAATGAAATCGAACTGAAATCAAGAGACATAAATTTCTTCTACTATTCTCCAGGAAGGAAAACAAACGATACAAAAACATGCAATAACATGTAACCATCAAAAAACAAGGAACAAAATGATTTTACAAGGGAATCCAACTAGAAAAAAGCCCTCCACTTCTTTACATTAATTCATATGAGAATATGGATAAACTACAATGTCTTGCTTCAATCCTGAAGCACACCCTGCATTGTGATTTTGATCTCCTGCTCACTGACTTGCTCTGACCAACACTTAACCAAAATAGACCTATGATATCCTCCTATTTAATTTTGCAATCCTTGAGGAAGTTAGCCCCTTAAAAATAGGAGAATTCCCTATTTCTTTATGCAAAACCTGAAGGAATTGACCACCTGCTCCAATGCAATACCTATAAGCTCAACTAGTAGACAATAATAAATACATTGATGCCTTTTTCCTCCACTCAACTAGGAAATTTGAATTACATTCATGAATTGGACTATTTTTAATAAACTGATTAGTTAACTGAGAGATCGGTGAGTTAAAAATTGTTATAACTACTCAAATGAACTCCTACTGACTCCACTAAATACTAGATCTCAGTTAACTTAGTTTAACTAACAATAACTCCACTAGATTGCTAGATTTTAGCAATCAACCCATGCAAAACTCTACTTATAGCCTATAACTCGAATTTATTGATTGAACTAGGAGAAAAAACCATGTCACTCTAGCTAAATGCAATCCAAGTCATCCTGTTGTTGTGAAAAAATGAATTTTCTTTATTTGACTAAGGCAATAGTCAAATGAAGCCTTTTCTTTCTACAATTTCAACACTCCCTCTTAGCAAGAAAATGATTTTTCACAATCCCAATCTGACTCATGTAGGAATGTACTATAACACGACTCCCTCTCACTGTTGTTGTTGCTACTACAACAATTGCGACTGAAAAGCATCCAAAATATTCGATCAACTATGTCTCTGAGTTACAACTATCTTCTTAGTCTTTAACTACTACTAGACTACAAATGTTGTTCAATATATGATTGCATCAACTGACATTGATCCTTATGCTATTGAATATTGTGGGCCCTTGTAGAAAGGGTAATGATCTAATGGAAGAGTATACTACAATTGTTGTTGCTCTCCTCTGGATACTACCCAAATATTTGCAACTCTAGGACTAAGGCTCTACATCATCCCACCTCAATCCTAGAGGTATAACTACATGCATGATGAAATCTACCTCTAGCTTGTATATTTTTTTCACTCTAAATCCAATTTGTTTCACTTGTACAGTAGCAACATGCTTAAGAAAATATTTTCCCTTACTAAACACCACACATATACATGGTCTTCAGGTATAGCTACAAAAACATGAGCATACATTACATCCCTCAGGTGAAGATGGGAGCCTCAATCCCTCTTAAAGGTGATAGTGCCAATCCCTTTGGTAATATTCCTTCAGTCATCTCCAATATCTATGTGTAATTGTAAGTCCTTCTCCTCTATGCTACTAAAGAAAAATTTACTTCATGTCATATGATATGAGGCACCAGAGTCTAGGTACCATTCACTCCCTCTTATTGTGCTTTCCATGCAATCAATGAGGGTGAAATCCAACTTGAATTGAGATGCCAGAGCATTTCCTCCTGCTCATGTTGTAGGCTCCTTAGTGGATTTCTTGTGTGGGCACTTGGTTACATATTTTCCATATTCATGGCAGTGAAAGCATTTTCTTTTGTTGAGGTCCTTCTTCTTCCCACTTTCATGGATGGATTCTACCTTTCCTTGGGCCTTCATTGGCCTTATTTCTTTTTCCATACAAAGCACTTCTTCCTCATTTGCAATGGATGTGACACCATCTCAAATGTTTCTTCTGATCTCCTCCTACACTAAATCAGACCAAAGTTCTCTCCTAATATCGTAGCTTTTCTCTTCCATTAACTGAATCCTGATAGTTGTGCCAAGATTTCAGAAGGCCAAGGAGTGTTAAGCTCACAAGTTCAGATGATGGCACATTTTATCCTACTCCTCCAAGTTTCATTTTTTCAGCATCTAAATGTTCCCGAGTTTATCTCTTGATGCCAATTTCCTAGAGTCATTGCTGCTCTAGAAGAGATATCTAAGATTTTTCCACATTGAAAAAGTACTCTCATTTCCATGCAAGTTCGAAACCACATGATCTTTGACACCCTCCAGAATAATCCTCCTAGATTTTTTTGTGTATTTCTTCCACTAAGCAAGTGTTTGTGCATTTGATGTTGTTAGTTTTGGAATATCAATTTGTGTATCTTCTGATACTCCATTATTATCTAGGAAAATTTCCATCCTATATTTCCAAGCACAAAAACTTAAGGTGTCCTCCAATCCATACTCAATTTTGAATCCATTTAAGGATACTTTTCCTGCACTGAAGAGAATCTATACCAAAACTCTGCAAATCGAAATTTCTCTCAGAGAAGATCTGGAACAAGGTTTCTATGTAATCTTTCTTAGCTCTAATACCATGAAGAAATGTAAATAAATTTGCTATTGCTAATGAAATTTTACTGAAATCAAGAGACAAAATTTTCTTCTACTATTTCGTAGAAAGGAAAACACATGATAGAAACACATGCAATAGCATACAACCATTGAAACACAAGGATCGCAATGATTTTATAAGGGAACCCAACTGGGAAAAACTCCTTCGTTGCTTTGCATTAATTTAGATGAGAATATGCATCAATTATAATGTCTTTCTTCAATCCTTAAGCACACCCTGCATTGCAATTCTGATCTCCTACTCATTGATCTACTCTAACCAACATAGAAAAAACAGGACTTTTCTATCCTCCTATTTCCTTCCGTAATCCTTGATGAAATTAACCCCTAATAAATAAGACAATTCCCTATTTTCTTGCACAAAACTTGAAGGAATTTACCACTTGCTCCAATGCAAGACCTATACACTCCACTAGTATATAATAATAAATACATTAATTCCCTTTTCCTCCACTCAACTAGGAAATTAGAATTCCATGCATGTCTGGGACTATTTTTAGTAAATTAATCAGTTAACTGAGATATGAGTGAGTTAACATATTCTCCCATGGATAGCTTGATATTATGGCACTTTCCAGAGCAATTTATGGTTCTTCCATTTCCAACCATCACTTGACACTCTGGTGCTGGATATAGGAAGCAATTCAATTTCTTTGTTATCTTACAATGAATAAAATTATGGGTACTTCTTGAATCAATCAACACTATTATCTTTTTCTTCTTGATATGTCCTTCTATCTTGAT
>APFE030301274.1:165006-189046 GCA_000404065.3 Pinus taeda | reverse complement strand
AACTAAACATCATTTCTTGTACCACTAACATGATGATCTATATGTGATGTCTATTGCGCTAATCATAGTAACAAGGGATACTATGATCCATGGGAATTCTCAGGGAAACTCATGTTGAGTCCTTCCAACATCAAATACACATAGTTTCATATACCACTAACATGATGCTCTACAGATGAGGTCTATCATGCTAATCATAGTAACAAGGGATGCCATGTTTTCCACAACCACTTTGATAATGCAAATCAATTCATGGGCAATTAAATTGTCTAAAAATGATAAGAATGCAAATATTCATCTAATTCATCTCAATTGGAGTGGTTTTAATAGTGAAGAATTTTTGTTTAGCCTTCTGTGATTACAAAGCGGATTTAATAATTAAGAATTCCATTGATTACGAAGTGAATTTAATAGTTAAGAATTCCAATGGTTATATAGTGGTTTTATTAGTTAAAAATTTCAACGATTATAGAGTGGATTCATTAGTTAATCTTTTTGATGATTATAAAGTGGATTTAACAATTAAAAAATTGTGTTTCCTTTTTAATAATTACATATTCGAATTAAAAGGATAAAGAAATTTTCCTTATAACTAATCAAATAGTTTGAAATCAGAACCATTTAGAGATTTTTTTAAACCATTTGAAATGAGTACATTTAATATGCCTAAATGCTCTACAATGACCTATCAATTAGGGGAATTTTGAGGTCTAAAATGGGCCATTTAAGGAAATTATAAAATAATAGTGGAAATAATACAATAAGATTAAATTACATCATCAAATTTTAGAGGCAAAAAAAAATTATTTTTTCAACTCGTCTTTTCAACTTATCTCCTTATGGGTTTACTCAAATTTCGAGCAGAAATAGTCGTTGGATGCAAAATTTGATTCCTCGTCGAAGGAGTATCCATGTTGCATACTTTCGACGGACCCTACTACATGAAAAACATGATTGCAATCATGTTTTTTCGTGTATCTCTCATTTTTCTTATAGCAGGGTCCATCGAAAGTATGCAACATGGGTACTCCTTAGACGAGGAATTAAATGTTGCATCCAACGAGTACTCCCCTCAAAACTCCCCGCTCGAAATTTGAGTAAAACTGAAGGAATAATGAAAATACGAGTTGAAAAAGTAGTTTTATTATTTTATAATCTTTTAATTTTTTACTCCAAAATGGTGAATCATCCCACATGGTTTGACATCATCATCTGATCCCTATTGTTCTTATAAAGTTATTTGGTTGTACATATTTCTAGGAGACTCATTTTAGACCTAAAATTCCTCTGCAATAATGAATAAAATATATTTAAATATTTATTTAAACATAAGTGATCAAATCTATGAAAAACAATTTAAGAAACGTTCAAATCATTTCAAATAAATAACAATTTTAAGACTAATTAAAACAGATAATTTCCCTCTTTAATAAATATAACATTAAAATGAAAGAGATATAAGAAGATCATTTACTTCATAAATAAATACCCTGAAATTTTTAAAAAATGAATAATCAAAATATTTTAAAACCTAAAAAACAACTAGAAATTCTTTTAAATAATTCCAAAAAAATAACAATTTTAATTAACTTAATTAATAATTAAAAATGTAACTTATTAGTTTGATATTCTTTATATAATGGCCAACCGACCAAAATGTCTTTCAATGGGATCACAACATTCTGACCAAAACAAATTATATATACACAAGTTTTGGTGAAAAAAAAAAAAAATTCAACAATCTACAAGCTAACAACGAAGCTTACCAAATCTGAATCCCCAAAACTCAGCAACTGCAATATAGGTTTTTACCTGCAAACCAATAGTTGATTTTACCAATTCTAAAGATCTAAAATTCAGCAATCGACTTGGAACAAACCATTAATAATCCCCTCACAAGTATTGGTCAACAAAATTGGCTTTGTTTTCATCACATGTCTTTTCATCAAAGTAATACTGCCCCCATTAACTTTCAATATGAAAATTACATCGCTGCCACAAATTTATACATGGTGCTCCATACCTCCAACAAGGCGTTTCAATCCTGACTTTTGGTGATTAAATTATTAAACCATATCTAACCATATTACAACAAACATAATCCAATAAATGTCGCTTCAAACTCAATCTCGTCCTATGTTCATGCGAGATCTAACGAAGTGTAATTCGTATCGAGTGAAAATTTGAAAGATTGATATATATTTGAAAGTTTAGAATTTTTAGTGAATCTTACTAATATCATAGAAAATTTGTAAAATGTTTGATGAAATTTTTGTAAAATATTTAAAATTTTGATTATATTATATTAGTTTATATAAGATTTTAACGATTTTTAAAATAAACAATTTCATACTATAAAATTTGGGCAAATTATTTAAAGAGAAAATGGAAATTGGTAAATATTTTTTTTGAAAAAGTATAGAAAATTAACCCACTTGCAAATATTAGCCCCTAAGTTTCCATATTCGTATCATACACTAAATGAACACAATAATGTGACATAGATAACAATAAAAGTGTCATATGTAGAACATACATGATGTGAAATATTTTGACACCATATCTCAAACAAAGCATAAGGGTTGAACAATGTCCAGCACTCAGTTATTAGTATGACGGTCCACGTATAAATTCACAGATTGTCGAATGCATATAGCAATCACTACGGGTTAAATGTTGCATCCAAGTGCACATATGTCTCACCATTAAGCACTATTGCCACATAGGTTAGCTCTTAAATATTCCATTGCTACGTTGCCCTAATGCATACAACCATGTTTATCAACTGACGATTGTCCATGGTACATAGCCATCATTGCGTAATAATACTCAAGCCTAGCTAACCAATCACACTTATATATATATATATAGATAAAACTTTTTGTTTAATATTTAGTTAAATAAGTGATTAATATATGGTTAATGAAGGCATCGTATACATAAATTACCTACTCACATAAGGGATAATAATAATAATTAAAAAACTATTTTAAATAATTTCAAATAATCACCATTTTAATTGACTTAATAATTAAAGTGTGTATTTTCTATATATATTTATATTCTCATAAATGTTTGACACTAATTTATTTAATGATGGTTAAAGATGTTAAAGAGTTTGAAACATAAAAGCACTTGTTCATGTTTGACACTAATTTATTTAATGATGGTTAAAGATGTTAAAGAGTTTGAAACATAAAAGCACTTGTTCATGTGAAAGTAGTTAAAATGTGCATCATATCAAGGAAAGTCTACCCAACATGAAGGGGCCCATGTAAATAAGTCTATCCAGCATCAAAGGCCCATATAAATCTCTGTGTGCTCATTTGAAAGAAAGTCTAATTAGTGTATATTTTCTATATATATATATATATATTCTCATAAATGTTTGACATTGATTTATTTAATAATGGTTAAAGATGTTAAAGAGTTTGAAACATAAAAGCAGTTGTTCATGTGAAAGTAGTTAAAATGTGCATCATATCAAGGAAAGTCTACCAAACATGAAGGGCCCATGTAAATAAGTCTACCCAGCATCAAGGGCCCATATAAATGTCTGTGTGCTCATCTGAAGGAAAGTCTACCCAACATGAAGGGCCCATGTAAATAAGTCTACCCAGCATCAAGGGCCCATATAAATGTCTGTGTGCTCATTTGAAGGTTATAAGCATGATGACTTCACACAATTCAAGACGAATGATGATAAATTTTACATAACACACAATTCATGATGAGTGGTGATAAAGTTTACATAAACATATGATTGGGTAAAAATATTGTTAGGTGTTGTACAAATTTCAATGGGAGTTTTCTATGACGACGTTGGAGGCGGTGGGGCAGTGGTTGAAGGACATGCTAACACACCATATAAATAAAACATAGGTAAAGGCAGTTGTTGAATTATATGGTAAAACACGCATAAAATAAGGAAGAAATTCCAATAAAGGAAACAAAACCATAAAAGTGTGTGTGAACAAAAATAAGCATCCGTTTAATCGGTCAATTATCTTATAGTTAACAAGTTAACAGTTAGTTTCATATGAAGTCAATATAATGTTTAGTGTGTTTATTTATTGTTTTAAAAAAAATGGAATAAGTAGCCAAGAATTATGACTTCCAATAATCGTCAAAGTTTTATTTTTATTAAAATAATTAGTTGTCACCTTTATGTAGTTATTGAGTACACGCATGATATACATAAATCCTGTTTAAACGTTTAAATTTGTTCTTCATTATTAAAATAAATAAGTGGGTAGTTATAAATAATTTTTTTGATTGTATATAGTGCAATTGGTTTATATAGTGGAATTGGTAATAGGGGCAGCCTCGCGACTTGTGTTACACGAAGTTGATTCTGACTACTATCTTTATAACCACTGGGAGCTGCACCCCCCTCTCTCCACAGCGTGGGGTTAGTCCGGGGGAATTGAACTCGTGACCTTCAATACAGAGCCCGCCTTTCTAATGAACTTCACCGTAATGTGATTACCAACTTACCTACCCCATAGGGCTTAGTGGGTAGTTATAAATATGATATATTTAAATTTCAACTTTTTTATTAGTAATTATTAATAATTTATATAAATTGAATTTAATACCTTTTCCAATTTGGTTGTTTATATTTTTGTATAAAATAAAATAAAAAGAGAAATTTTAAATTTTAAATATAAAAAAATAAAAAATTATTATATAAAATAACAACTAATTTTTTAAATATGATAATATTGAAAAATAAAATAATAATAAATAAAATATAATTTTAATTTGGTTTTTTTAAAGATTAAAAAGTTTGTTATGTGAGGGTTTTTTGGTTTTCGTTATAGAATTAAAAATAACAATAAATAAAAATATACATTTTAATTTGTTTTTTTTAAAGATTAAAAATTTGTATATGAGAGTTTTTGGTTTTTCATGTATATTTAATATTATAGAATTTTATGAAAATTGATTTATTTTGATTAATTTAATGCTGGCTTAAGAAAAGTTATTGTGGTTTTTTCTTTTAATAGAAGCAATAGTAACAAAATAATTGTATTGTATTATAGTGTTTCAATGTTGAATGATTAATATTAGCAAATTGTGATGAGACGACATCCCTTGGAGTGGGACCCCATATGGGGTGTTTCTAAACGTCTCAACCTTTTCCAAGTCATAAGTTCTTACTAATATTCGTTTGTCGACTATTGGTACTAGTTACACACAATTTTAGTGAAAAATTAACAATAGGAGCAAAAAAATTGGTATTGCATTATAGTGTGTGACAATGTTTATGTAAAATGATTGGAATCAAGCTTGTAAGATACCCCCTTAAAATATCTCAAAATTATGACTGAAACTTCTAAGTTTGTTTTAGTTGGCCGCTGAGGTATTTAGTCAAATAGTTTGTATGCATAGGGCTATAAGTGCATTCTTTGTATTTATTTTTAAATAAACATGTATAGCGGCAAGTAGACACTATGGAAATACTTCAAACAACAATATATAAACTTGCATTGAACTCAAAATTACACATACTACTGATAGAAGCTTACTACAACAATTCTAGAAAGAAATATGAGGGTAGATGACAAAAACCTTGCGTCAAATAGTTAGGTTGTAGGACAACCACTCCAAGGTCTAGAAACAAATATGAGGGTAGATGACAAAAACCTTTCATCAAATAGTTAGGTTGTAGGACAACCACTCCAAGGATAAATCTAAAAACTCGGCCCACAAGGATAAGTTAGTTTGATAAATGAGAATACCTTCAGCCTTCTCAATACATCCTTAGCAAGTAATAATTGATGTTTGTAGCAACTCAAATATACACAAGACAAGGGACTCAACCCTCTTTAAATCAGTGACTCATACTCTAAAAATATATGCCACTCAACCCTCAAAATTATGATAGAACTTGACCCCTTTTATAATATAGCTTGGCCCTCAGACTTATGGCAAAAACCAATCCCTTTATAACATCTTATCTCTTTCAGCAAATGACCATGCAGACTAGAGATAAGCTCGACATATGAAGAATATAGACACCCAAAGACTTAATATAAAATCAACTAATAACATCTCTAGATTTTCTATTTCTATGTCAATGCCTTCTTCTCCATCAACAATGAAGTGCAATGTTGAAATTTGAGTGATTCCACTCCAATACTGGCTAGGTTGTATAGTTTCAATACCAAAACCAACAACCAGAATGAGGATTTCCAAAAACCCTAGACTCTTTTCTCAAGAACTCTCAAAAATCTATTTTTTCAAGTAATCAAATGCAAAAAAGAGGAGCAACTCCTCATTTCCTTTTTTGATAATTCACTTGACCCTTTTATCACCCTTTTACCTTTTACTTTAATAAAGTAACTTTAGTTGGTTTTCTCACTTTATAATTTAAAAGTGATTTTTTGTTACTCTATGACCCATGTTCCATTTTTCTCCACTTAGATTTTATAATATTTTCTCTTAGGTGAGTTATGTTTCCTTGATTAAATTTTCATGTCCTAACCTATGGGGACTTAATTATGCTAGTATAATATTCCCCTTATGTCTCTTAAGAGGATGGGGACATTACAAAACTTGTGGTGAAGTGCTTATAAATATCAACAACAATGTTAGGTGTACAAAGGCATTCCAAAAACATATTTCTCACTACATACCCATTATCTTCACAACCTATGACAAAAGGGGAATATAGTGCCTCAAATGCAATAGAAAAAAACTTCATCCTGTGAAGTATTTTAAAAATCATGCAACCAAAAGCAAAAGGAGGAAGATAAATAATGTGTACAGAGATATTAGACAAGGTCCATGAGGGAAATGGGGTGGGAAAAATTGAGATCCCAAAATGGGCATTAGGGTTAGGCTTGAAGTTAACATGGTGGAGGAGGAGACCAAGGCCTATGATGGAAAGCATAAAAATATTAAAGGTAAGCAAGGGTTGTAGGAAGCGGTAGTCCCTGCGAAGCATGTTTGATAGGAGAGGAGACAATGAGTTTGTCTAGAAATTGCACTCATTGAGTTGACTTATTCCTTGAATTTTAAAATGAGCTAAAATATTGCACCCGATGAGTTGACCTATATTCTTTTCTTATAGTATAGCTTCTTGAGAAGGCATATTTTCCACTAGTTATTCTTTAGCAAAGGCATGGAATCTATGCAAAATAAGTGTATTCAAAAGAATATTGGTTTCCATGAAAGTGATGATTAAATACAGACTTGCGACTTGCATGTTTGGGTTGGGCTTCCCATGTTTAAGATGGGCTTGCCACTTACAAAGGAATAGTACCAATCAAACTTATTATTACTCAAACAAAGTGATAAGAGTCTTTTAGCTATATATACAATCTCAATATAAACATTTTATTGAATAAATCTTTACTTATTATTAATAATTGCAACACCAATAAAAATTATTACTCACATGGACTGATAAAATTATTTATTTTACCTTTATATACAATTTCGATACAAACATTTTATTCGAAAAATCTTGTCATTAATTATTTCATTGATTAGATCAAAATTATTTACATATCACCTCTTATTTTTACCTCTTTATATATATATATAACAATCAATCAAAATAGACTTTACGACTTAAAAAATTGGTTTTATAATATAATTTAAGGGATTACCCAACTTGGTTAACTACAATGATCGCGAACGTAAACAATCATTTAATCAAGGCCATTTTACTTGAAAGACTCAAGTTGCAATGTAAATAGTGTTTTATATAGAAATATTTTATATAGTAAAATATAAGCATCAAATTACGAAGTCAAATCACAAAAGCATTTGTAAAATTCAATGTATATTTTAAATCACATTTACTTTATATTTATATATATAACTTAATACCAAAACAAATTGACTTTCTCAATCTTATTTATATTTTTTTAGCTTATATTAGGATGATAAATTAACTTTAATATTTTAAGAGATAGAATTAAACAATTCTTATTTTGTAATATGGAATCATGGTTTATGTCTTAAAAATGGTAGTATATTAATGATTTTTCAAGTTTGATGATTTGAATTGGATCATTATATTGTTTTTGGATCATTAAGTGGAGGAATCATTTCACAAGACTTTTGTTACAAGTGGGATCCAGTTTGGAAAATTGGGGTCTGAAACCTTCCAAGAGCATTTTGAGGCATCAAATGATGTGTTTAGGGGGTAAAACTTTGTTACTTTAGCACAACATCTTTCTTTCCTATTCTACACAGAAAGACTTTTCAAATGACACAAGAATCACATCAATCAGAGTCTACATGTGAAAGTTATGTCACTCAAAAGTTGAGCTTTGTATTTTCACCACCATAATTTGAGAGGATGCCACATCAATCCCCATTATTCATGAAAAATGGGCTAGCCACACTACAAGGAAAATACCTTCTAGCGGAGGTTATAACAAAGGTTTTTAGTGTTATAAAATTGACAAAAGTTGTCAAAAAAACATCCGCTAAAAAATCCATTTGTAATAGTGTATGTTTTAGCAAAGATTATACCAAAACTTCATCACAAGTGGAAAAATTTGGGTTTTTTTTTTTGTAGTGCGCTTCATGGAACAAGTAGCATTGGTGTGCTACAGATATAAACGCATCGGGATGCATACATAACTAAATCATCGAGGCATTGAATGCAAATAACATTGGTGCATAATACATACCGCACCAGTGCTAATAGATAAAAGTATCCCCACGACATTCTTGTAAGAAACAACACCACGACACGTAAAAATAAATTCTTGTGCCTGTGATTTTGTTTAGTATTGCAGTGCTGATGTGTATTGTTTGTATAAACACACCTATGCATTAGTTATATAAAATGACTTGCGTTGTTAGTTTTCATAATGCACCAAGCCCGAAAATAATATTTTGTAGGACGAGGGTGTTAGTTATATGAAAACACTAGTGTGTTAAGAATTACGATGCACTAAGACGCTAATTGCAAACAATACTGGTGCTTGAAGAAATAAATGCTCTGGTGTTTTTGTTTTCCAAAAAGGCATCAGTCATGCCAAAAGATGTCGTCACAGTGCTTTTATATAACAAACGCACTAGTGCATTTTTATGTTATGGATGCACCATTTTTTCGTATGAGATTTTTGGTTTATGGAAACATCGACTGTGACAGTGCAATTATTGTAGTTTTCTAGATATGTTATTCATTGAAAGATCGACATATATCTTATAACAGTATTCATATAAATTAAAATTTGATTAGTGCATTTGTATATGATGTTTGGATTAATTTGTTATATTATCATATTTCTCATCTATTCATTATAATATTTAATCATCCATATATTCAATCAGTGGTGTAACATTTCATAGCCACATTGGATAACACAATAGAATAAATTAAAATGCATTTTATTATATATCAATAAAAGGCTCTTTGTCATACAAAATGCAATTGTTATTGGTAACCCCTTGTCTTTTAATTAGGACACTATGTCCATTAGATTAAACAAAATGTCTGATTTTCATAGACAATTATTTCAAAAAATACAACAGGTTGCATTGTTATCCAAATAAATTGTCAGGCCAGGAGGTAACTCTTCAAATGAGATTTTGTTTATTCATTTAGGCTATTCATAGTTATATACATGAGGGAGTGACTATTGAGTTTCATCTCTCGATGACTCTCCATTTTCTCTTATTATTTATTTACACTATTTAAAATTATTCACCCAATCCCTATGATTAGGTTTCAACATTCACCCCCATCTAAAGGGATGTTGGCGAGTCCAAGCGTCATTCTGAATCTATCAAGATTTTCTCTTCCAAGCGCTTTGGTGAAGATGTCTACAATCTTCTCATTAGTGGGACAATGGCATAGATGGATTGTTTTGGCCTCAACATGATGTCGAATCAGATAATATTTTGTATTGATGTGTTTCATTCTATCATGGAGCTTTGGGTTCTTGGCCAACTTTATTGCCGAGGTATTTTCAATCATGAGTGGAGTCGAATGTACTTGTTTTACCTGCAAATCTTCCATAATTTTCCTGAGCCACACAATTTCTTTTGTTGCCTCAACTGTTGCCACATATTATGCCTCTATTGTGGAATCCGTTGGAACTGATTGTTTGTGTGATCTCCAGGAGACAGCTCCTGATCCGCAACTCATAGCATAACCAAAAGTAGATACCCCAGTTTCTTTGTCTCCATCGAAGTCTAAATCAGAGTATCCAATCAAGCTGAAGTCGCCCACTTGTTTATACTTGATTCCAAAGTCTTGAGTTCCCTTTAAGTACTTTAGAACTCTTTTTGCAATAGACCAATGTCCCTCACAAGGCCTTTTCATAAACCTAGAGAGGATTCCAACAACAAATGAAATGTCTAGTCTGGTAGTAGTCAGGTAGTTGAGACTTCCTACAATCTATCTATACTTTGTTGCATCCTCAAATTCTTTTCCTTCAATGGATGCGAGCTTTAAGTTTTGTTCCATTGGAGTAGTGAGAGGATTGCATTCAGCCATGCCAAACCTATTCAATATATCTCCAATGTACTTCTTTTGAGAAAGGAATATGGACTCCGGATGTTGAGTTACTTCAATACCAAGATAGTAATGAACATAGCCCAAATGAGTCATTTCAAAACCTTTCCTCAATTCCTTCTTTATGGATGCAATGTAGCTCTCATTGTTCCCTGCCATCAAAAGATCATCTACATATACCACAAGATATACAATTGTTTTTCCAACTTTCTTGACAAACAAAGTTGCATCATCAAGATCATAATGTTTGAAATTGAGTTTCAGAATATGCTCAGTTAGCTTTTCATACCAGGGTCGCGGTGCTTGTTTGAGGCCATACAAGGATTTCACAAGTTTGCATATTTTATGTTCATGTCCTTCCACAGCAAATCCTACAGGCTGGGACATAAAAACATTCTCTTTTAGATATCCATTCAAGAAAGCAGTTTTTACATCCATTTGATGAACTTTCCAGCCATTCTGAGTTGCTAGGGCAAAGAGTGTCCGAATGGTAGCCCATTTTTCTGTGGGGGAAAAAGTCTCCTCATAATCAACCCCTTCCTTCTGTGCAAAACCTTTTTCCACAAGCCTGGATTTGTGCTTTTCAAGTGAGCCATCAGCTTTATACTTGTTCTTGTAGACCCACTTGTGGCCAATTGATTTGGTTCCCAATGGAGGATCAACCATCTTCCAAGTGCCATTCTTTATTAAGGCATCATACTCCTTTTGCATCACTTCTTTCCATTCATCATGAGAAGCGGCTTCTTTGAACGGAGTTGGTTCAAAATATGTAGACAAATTCAATTCACAATCATAAGTAACATCCATATCAACAAGTGAATCAGAGTCATCTACATCACCTCAATTTTTCCAAGTTGAATTTCTAGTTCCTGTCTTTCCAACCTCATCAGGATGAACACTTTCAAGTGTCTTTGTCAAAAAATTTGGGGGACCTTTCTGAGATGGTCCAGGCCGCTCAGTTTATTGAGTTGGGACTGAATCAAGATTTAGTCTCCCAATTTTGTCAATCACATCACTAAATGTATCATCCGTTGTTGGAGTCTCATGCAAGGGAGAGAGTGCTTCAGAAGAAGATTCCACAGGTTGATCTAGTATAGGAATTCCCCCTTCAAGATGTGGAATATGATTATCAAATTCTCGAAATTATTTTGCATTTTCGAATCTATCCAAGTGATCAAATTGCCGCTCAACACCATTGTTAGCTTTGGATGATTCAAGAAAGATTACATATCTAGATACAACAAACTTTTTATTGACTTCATCATATAGACAACATGCTTTGGAGGTGTTTGAACACCCCAGGAAGATACAATTACGACTTCTTGCACCAAGTTTGTTTCTATGTACCTTTGGTATCAAGGAATAACATGTGGAGCCAAAGACCCTGAGATGCTTTACCGAAGGAATGCGCCCATACCACATTTCATAAGGAGTCTTGTTTCTAATAGAATTAGAGGGACATCTATTCTTTACATATACAACACATAGAACTACATCAGCCCAAAATATCAATTTTACATTCTTGAAAAACATCATGGAGCGCACCATATTTAATATTTTCCTATTTATTCTTTCAGCTACTCCGTTTTGTTGGGGATTATAAGGCACAATTGTTTGGTGTTTGATCCCATGTTGGCGAAGATAGTTTTCAAATTCATTTGAAGTGTATTATTTTCCAATATCAGTGCGACTAAAGCAAATATGATATTGTGCATCATTTTCAATCCATGTATGAAAGTTCTTGAATGTTTGAAAAGCATCAAATTTGTTCTTCAATAAATAAACCCAACACATTCTGGTGTAGTCATCAAATAGATGTCATAATATATTTATTTCCATTTTCAGAAGGAACAGGCATTGGACCACATAAATCTGAATGAATGAGTTCAAGTTTTCTATGTGCTCTATAATGTGAATCATGAAAAGATTGTTTGCTATTCTTTCCTAGAATGCAAGCATCACATTTCTTAAGTTTCCTAGGAATTTTAGGCAAACCAGTAACACCATTTTTCTTCAACAAGTGGAGGATGTCATATTCAAGTGTCCAAATCTAGCATGCCATAATAAACTTGATGGAAATGTACCTTCTTCATAATGAGAATTGTATGAGAAATTTTGTGCACGAGCAGAGGTGCCTTGCAACTTGAGAATCCTTTCTTATTCTATCCCCATCATGACAAGTGAGTGATCTGATGCTTTTCTCACCTCAACCTTTCCATCAAACATATGAATGGAGTGTCCTTGTTGGCAGATGTGGACCAAGGATAACAAGTTTCTCCTCAACTGTGGGAGATATAAAACATGATGCAGAAGAAAGTCTAGAAGACCAAGCAATTTAAGCCTAATTGTGCCAAGCCCTGGTGGCTTGAGTTTTGACTTGTCTTCAAAGTATAATGATACATCAACATTATTAGTAAATTCTTCAAAAAAATATCTTCTAAAGGTCATGTGGCAAGTTCCTCCTGAATCAAGCAACCAATCATTTTTCCAAGAAGCAAGTGAAGCAATATATAAGTCTTCATTTACTCCAATATTACAGTGTGCCACAACATAGTGAGCAGATTTAGGTGCATTATCTTTCTCTTTGTCATTATTTTTACCTTTGGGTTGGTTTCTTTCCTGCTCAATTTTGTCCCAAGGAAGCTTGCATGTGGATGCATCATGTGATCCATCTCTTTTGCAACGTATGCAATGTAAATCTAACTTTTCTCCTTGAGTGTGTCTGTCGCCCCTGCCTCTGAAATTTCTTCTTCCTCTTCCTGTTCGACCACCTCTTCCTCTGGAAGAATCTTTAGCAAGATTCGTCTCTCTATTTGCAAGACACACAGTCTCTTCAGAAGACTGAGGAGTTGTCTTCTTTCCAAAAGCTTTCTCTCTTTTAGCAAATTTTTTCACAAGGGAGTCAAAGGTAATTTCTCTGAGGTTTCCATTTACTTGCAGTGACTAAAGATAATTTGAGTAAGTGGGATAAAGTTCCTTGACAAAAACTATCAAAGGAATGTCCAGTTCAACATTAGTGACTTTGATATCATGCATAGTAGATTTTACTTCTAATGCAAGAGCAAGAGGATCATCATTTTGTAATTCAAGGTTGAACAATTTAATCATGAGTTGAACAACTTCAAGTGTAGATTGTGAGTCATAGAGTTTCTTTAGTTTTTGTAAGGCTTCGGAAGCATTTGAAAATGGTGAAATATGGCGACTCACCTCTTCATTGACTGACGTTGCAATCAAGGAATACGCCTTGCTATTCTTATTTTCCCAAATGGTGAATTCCTTGTCTGAGGTAGGTTGTTATGGTTCTATGTCTCCTTCTCCAACACACACACCTTTCCACAGCTCATTAAAAATGAGAGTGTGTTTGATTTTTAGAGACCACTTAGGATAATTTTCCTTCACATTGACAACCACTCCCACAATAGATATTAATGAGTACATTTAAAAAAATGTATTATGCTATCAATATATAAAAAAATGCACTTCTGTTGGTAAAACAAAATGCAATTCTGGTGATTATAAAAATGTAGTATGGGAAGGTGGTATATGGGAGAGGTGGTATACAGAACAACGTTATACCATGATTCCAAGATAATAAAAACAATGAAATGAGTGTTGCATGTATATATATATATATATATATAGATGGAACCTAGAGAACGTTATTATGTATATGGGGAAGTGGATTCATGTGAAGGCACAATTACCGAGAATGGCAACCGGTGGGGAGAGATCAGAAAAAAGGTTGAGCATTTGTGTATTAGTTGAATTATATGACTACACAAATACCAAATTCCAAACAACGTGTCTAGGAAATTTGAACGTTGGGTTCCTGTCTTTGAAGGAGGCAACGGTCATTCAACGCATAGTCTCCCCATCGCTTCTCTCTCAATGATGATACCAGTCTCCCCATCATTTCTCTCTCATTCAATGCACAGTCTCTAATCTGCAGAGTTTCCGGTCGATTTTGAAACCATGGGTATCTCACGGGGTTCACTTCGCAAGAAACGTGCGACTAGAGGGAAGAAGAAGCGAAAGTATGAGTTGGGCAGACAGTCTTCAATGAAGAAACTGTCAAGTAACAAGACCGTGAGAAGGGTGCATGTGAGAGGAGGTAAATATTTTGGAGGTCTCTACGAACAGTCGGGCATGCATGTACAAAGGGAAGGCGGAGGGCCAAGCCAAGTGGGTCGGCGCCAATGTATAGCCAGCAGAATTGTATGCACAGTGGGAGGAGGCGGAACGCAGTGATAGAGCATGAGTGTCAGAATGCACTAACCATAATAATATAGCATCCAATTAATTCAATGCAAAAAAGTAATTTGGCCAAAGGACAGATATAAAAATGGTAGATATGACAAACTGGGAGTTACAAGGCAGAGAGGGAAGCCAAATAATGGTGATGTCTCTGATACCATGTTAGGCCAGGAGGTAACTCCTCAAATGAGATTGTGTTTATTCATTTAGGTTGTTCATAGTTATATACATGAGGGAGTGACTGTTGAGTTTCATCTCTCGATGACTCTCCATTTTCTCTTATTATTTATTTACACTATTTACAATTGTTCAACCAATCCCTATGATTAGGTGTCAACATAAATCATCATTCTTCATTGGAACTATTATCATTGCTCGATCTACTTCCATGACTTTGGTTATTTGGAGGAATTCTTTTTTATTACAACAATTGTTTTTGTCTTCTTGATCTTGTTACATCTACAAACATAAAAATAAAGTGTAAAGAGTGTATCTAAATTGGTGAGAATAATGAAAATTGAAATAAATAATATACATCAATGTAAATTGAATAACAATATACTCACAACTATCATTTAACCCAATGTCTATGAATTCTTCTAATGGTTCTTATTTGTATGTTAGCACATATCTGAAGACATTCAAGGATGGTTGTTGTAAAACAACTTAAAATATACAAAAATGAAACCTTGAGTTGTTATAAGGAAATATTAGCAATTACTCACAATCTTTGAAATCAATCATTTTCTTCCTTATCATCCAATTTTATATGTTGAATGAGTTCCATTTGTTTTCTTTTATGCAAGAAAATAACTGAACATTAATATTTAATGCTAAATTATTTTTTTATATTTACAAATTCAATCATGATTACATGCATTTGAAGTGAGTTGTTGTTGATATGGCTCCTCCTATGATGCAATTATATCCATTTCTTTGACCTTCTCCTTTTACACTTTTTTGGACATTCCTACTAGCATGTTTTGCATGTTAGCTCGTCGATCATTTGGAGTTTCATAATTTTCCTGGAAAAAGTAATAAACTATTTTATATCCATATATGAAAACTATATAACAAAATCAGTATTAATAAATGAATGGTTTGTAGTAATATATACATATAATTCTAGAAAATCATTTTAATTAGGAATTTACCTTTGGAATGATTCTTTTATGTTGTTATATGTTTTTGTTATTGCAAGTCTGACATGCCTCATTGAACATTTCTCTGGAAACGCTTCCTATAGTTTAGATATAATTTGGTTCTTAGAATCATTTGATTGATTTTTGTATTGTAAGTGGAAAGTACGTCTATACGTTTGTTCTACTAGATCCCTCGTAGTTTTGTAAAAAAATCCCCCCCTTTCATTAACCTCTAATACCACTCCAGGTGAGCTAAGGACCAATTCATTGTCATTTACATGTTCTATAATTTTTGTTTCTTATAACGTCATTGATCTCTTCCTTTTTTGTTTCTCACTGTAGAACATTAAACATATATGAATTAATAGATTGTTTGAAACATGTTATCTAATATTCTTAAGTATATTATTAATGAAAATTAAAAATTAAAAAAATATATATATATATCAAAATATAAAAAAAAAAAAAAAACACTCATATTGAATGATATTTTTTCATTCACCTGATTCATCATTCTGCAATTTTTATATCAGACTTTTATGCATTTCAGCACTTAGATTAGAAATAATATTATTGACCTTCTCCATTTTGTGGCTCTGCATGACACACACCAACCAATACATATTAGTTAAACTTACATATAGTTCAAACATATTAATCTTGTAAAGAATTTACAAAGAACTTGCCTTCTCTTACTTTTTTTTTTATGTAGTATCATTGTGTCGATCAATATTTTTGTTACTTGACACCTTATCAGACATTTTTTATCAATATACAACATGTACCATTCAATATAGAAGCCATTCAATATATTTTACAAATAAATCAAATAATTTTAAGCCAAAAAGAGCTCTAGTAACTGGTATGTTTATTTGAATAAATGAACTAGTGTGTTTCTCTCATTGAAAGCATAAAGTGTTTAATCGTTCAGCACCATCACGGAAATTTATTTTTTTAAAACAATTTTAAATTATGACGATGCGATTTGTAAGTCTAAATGCACTGCAATGATTTAACGATGCTATTTGGAAGAGGGGTGTCAGATCATTATATTACACTAGGAGCAAAGATGAACAAACTAGACAAAATTGACAATGTTATAATATATCAATATGTTGTATTACAAAGGGTGCACCGCAGCACATATATCTATTTGTTTTTTTAAATGGACAGGGCCAATAGGCTTTGGATCTAATTCAATAAGTGATTCCCCTACTTACATGTCAAACACCTTATATATAGTAAGTACACAAATCCATTAAATCTAAAATAGCTAAAATGGAAAACCCTAATTGTGAAGTTGGAGAGGTGGTTAAACTCTGAGGTGAAATTTTGCAGGAAGAAGCAAGGGTTTAAGGTAAATATTGAATTTTATTATTATTTAATTTTTAATAAAATAATAATAATATGATTATTTATTATTATATATTATTTTTTAAATTTTTATAAAATAAAAATAGGAACAGAGATCATAAAAAGTTTATTAGTAAAATAAATAGTAAATTTTTGTTATACGAGGTTTAATTTTATTTTATTTTTCTGAATTGTGAATAAATGTAACAAAAATTGTAAAAAAAATTAACAATAAAATTTAAAATTTTTGCGATCCAAAGTTTTGAGTGAATCACCATACCTTCAAAATTCCAATCTTTCTATGGTTCCAAAATATTTTGTTGCTCCACAGTGCTCCCAGTATGTCTCTCTTGGAAATCATCTCTCTTTTAATTAAATCCTAACACAAACTGTAAAAAAATTTATTAGTAAAAAAAACAACAAAATTTTAAAATTTTAATATGCAAGTTTTAAGTGAATCACCATACTTTCAGCTTCTAGTCTTTTGAATAGTTTTGTTGTTCCAAATTATTATGTTGTTGCACAATTCTCCTAGTACGTCTCTCTTTCAAATCACTCCCTTGTAATTTTGAGAAAAATAATGAAATAGTGAATAAATTTTTACTATTTAAAAGACTTCATGAAATTAGATTTTGAAAAATTACAATTATTAATGTGGGCCAACCACTTACAATTATTAATATGGGCTTTATTGACTCTTTAACTAACTATAACTATGACTTGACCCTATTACATAAATAAGAGGGTTAGGGTTGGACCCTAACATGCCCTCCCCCATAAAAATAGCCTTGTCCTCAAGGCTGAAGCTGCGGAAACTGCTGAAGAATAATGGTTGGTTCCCACGTCGCATCTTCTAGGGAGGTATCTTTCCACTTAACGAAGACTTCCTTGATCGTGTGGCCATGCAGATGTCATTCTCGTGTGTCGAGGACCTGTTTAGGTTGGAGCCAGATTGAACCTTCTTCATCCAATTCCGGTAGACTGGTTTGAATTCTGCAATTGTTCCCCACCACTTTCTTGAGGCATGATACATGGAAGACAGGATGGATTTTTGCAGTGGGTGGCAAGGCTAGCTTGTAGGCTACTTCTCCAATGCGCTGAAGTATTGGATAAGGTTTGTAGAATTTTGGAGATAATTTCTAACGGCCCTTGTCTTTGAGTGATGCTTGCTTGTATGGTTGCAACCTCAAGAATACCTGATCCCCTTCTTGAAATGTGCACACCTAACGATGTTGGTCTGCCTGTTGCTTCATGTGATTCTGAGCTTGATGGGGATTATCTTTGAGATGGGCTAGTTTGGTTGCATGGTTCTGTAGGAGTTGATCCATTGCTTGCACCTTAGAGCATCCAAGGATATAAGAAGTAGGTGAAGGGGGGAGTTGACCATAAACTGCTTCATATGGAGTCATCTTGGTGGCAGCATGTAGTTAGTATTATACCACCATTTAGCTAGAGGTAACCACTGTACCCATTGATGTTGCTTTTCTGAAATGAAGCAATTGAGGTAGGTCTCTAGACATTTGTTGACTGCTTCAGTTTGACCATCATTTTGGGGATGATATGAAGTAATTAGTTGGAGTTGGGTGCCTTGTAGCTTGAAAAGTTCTTGCCAAAAGTTACTGGTGAAGATCGAGTCATGATCAGACACAATGGAAGTGGGCATGCCATGCAATTTGAAGATCTGGTCCATGAATTATTGAGCCACCAAAGTGGGCGTAAATGGGTCTGGTAGGGCATAAAAATGAGCATACTTAGAAATTCTATCCACAACCACCATGATGACTGACTTGTTGCCTGACTTTGGAAGACCAGTAATGAAATCCATAGAAACATTCGTCCAGATTGAGGTCGGGATGGGCAATGGTTGTAGAGTGCCTGGGGACTTGACTATTTCTCCTTTGTGGCGTTGACACACGTCACATTCGACTACAAAAGTAAGAATGTCAGTTTTCATGTCTGTCCAAAAGAAGGAACGACAAGTGCGAGCATAAGTCTTCTAAAAGCTTGCATGGCATGTAGTGGGAGATGAGTGCAACTCTGCCAAAATGTGTGTTTTGAGGGTGGATGTTGATGATATCACTACTCTATCCTTGTAGCGAAGAATCTCATCCTTCCAAGAGTAGCCCACTGTGGAATTAGGATATGCTCGAAAGTTATTAATGAGTTGGGAGAGCAAAGGATGTGAAAACCATTCCTTGCGGGCTTCTTCAATCCAATATAGAATGGGAAGAGAGATTGCCAGTAGGGTGATGTCCTGCTCAAATTGGCGTGATAAAGCATCCGCTACGACATTTTTGCGCCCTTTCTTGTAAATCATCTCATAATCATATCCCAACATTTTGGCTAGCCATTTATTTTGTTGTGGTGAGGATAGTCCTTGTTCCAAAAAATATTTGAGGCTTTGATGGTCTGTGCGGATTTGGAAATGAAACCCCAATAAGTATGGTTGCCAAGTATCCATTGCATGTAACATGGCCATCATCTCCTTCTCATAGGTAGATTTTCCCAAATGTTCACCACTTAGTTGTTGGCTGGTGAAAACCAAGGGTTGACCTTCCTGCATTAAGACAGCCCCAATACCCGTACCTGAAGCATCACATTCAATCACAAAAGATTTGGTAAAGTCGGGTAGTGCCAATACGTGAGTGGAAGACATGGCGTATTTGAGAGCCATAAACACCTGTTGTGCTTCATCAGTCCAGAGGAATGGTTTTTTCTTGAGAAGGTGAGTGAGAGGTCTAGCAATGCAACCATAATTGCGGACAAATTTGCGACAGTAGCCAGTGAGACCCACGGGGGATTCACTTAGTGAACCTTTGACATATCACGTGCATTCGTAGCATGTTAAACAATACCCTTAATTTGACTACATATTGGAAAATACCTAAAAATCATATTATTTAACCCCCTATCAATATGAACCCAATATAGCTTCCCAATTTAGAAAACCCCTACTTTCACTAGATATTGTAGGTATCCATTTTTTCATTAACATTTTTTACACCCCTTTATATTTTTTCATTAACTTTAAGCTCCATTTTTTATATTTGCCAATATAAAAGCCCTTTACCCCCAGTATATTATGTCAGTTTTTCCTCAATATATATCGCCCAATATGAACCCACATCGTAGATATTGCTCCCCCAGTGACACCCTCGTGGTGAGACCCAAGAAACCTCTCAAACTCTTCAAGGTCTTTGGTTGGGGCCAATCCTGCATTACCTGGATCTTTTTGGGATCTACCCTGACACCTTCATGGCCCACAATGTGGCCCAAATACTCGACTTCTTCCATGCCAAAAGAGCACTTGGACAATTTGACAAATAATTTATGCTTCCGGAGCAGTTGCAAGAGCAAGTCTACACGCTGAAGATGTTTTTCCCAGGTGAGGTTGTAGATGAGAATGTCATCAAAGAAAATGAGGACAAATTTTTTGAGATATGGTTTAAGCAGGTGATTCATGAGGCTCTGAAAAGTGGATGGGGCATTACAGAGACCAAATGGCATGACCAGGAATTCATAATGGGCTTCATGAGTTCAGAAAGTAGTCTTGGGAATGTCTGCTTCTTTCATGTGTATTTGGTGATAGCCCGAGTGAAGATCTAGATTGGTAAAGAATTGAGCACCATTTAGTTCATCCAGCAAATCATCAACAATTAGGATAGGGAATTTATCTTTGAACGTGAGCTTGTTAAGGACCCTGAAGTCTAGACACATGTGTCATTCCCCATCTTTCTTGAGTACCATGACAACAGGTGATGAATAAGGACTAATGCTAGGGCGAATGACACCGGCTTCCAAGAGTTCCTTGATGATTTTCATTATTTTGGGCGAAAGGGTATCTATATGGGCACACATTCGATGGTTGTTCCCCTGAGACCAAAGTGATGTTATGATCATGTTCCCCTCTAGAGGGTGGAAGCTCGTTAGGTTTATCAAAGACCTGCGGGAGGTTGTATAAGACCTGTTGCATCTCAGAATGAATATGGAGAGTAGTGGGCTCAATGGCCTGGATGGCATTAAATTGGGTGATAACTCCATGATGGTCCTTTTTTAACAACTTTTCCATTCGATGCGAGCTGATGATAGAAGGAGTACCTGCCTGGAGTCCGCGGGGGGTATGCATGTGGTCTTTTTGCTTAAAGCTCATATATAACTCCTTGGAAATCCATTGTGATTAGGCCTAGTGTGCAGAGCCATTCAGCACCCAAGATAATGTCACAACCACCCATGTTGATGGCAAACATGTGGGTCTTTAGGTGGTAATATCCCATCTGAAGTTTGATATTTTCACAACGGCCTTCACATTTTATTTTCCCCCCATCAGCATTCTGGACCTGGAAATTAGAGACTGCTCTAACAAAACAATGAATAGCTTTGGCGACTCGCTGATGGATAAAGTTATGCGTGCTGCCACTATCAATCAATACTACTACAGGGTGATGTTTAATAAAACCTTTGATTTTGAGAGTGTGGGGAGAAAAAATGTCTGCCAAAGCATGGAGCGAGATAACTAGTTCTTCTGGCGTAGCTGGGAGCTCATTGTCCTACTGGTTGTCCTCATCTTCCTCCTTTGATCCCTCAAAGGGTGGGTCTTCCTCAGATGAACTGTGATTAGTAGCATCAATTTGAAAGAATTTGGGTTCCTTGCATTTATGCCCCATAGAGTATTTGTCATCACAGTAGTAACACAATCCTTCCTTTCTTCTTTCAGCCATTTCTGCAGGGGACACCTTTTGAACCTTAAGTGTTTAGGTAGTGCCCTAAGCATGGGTGGGGCATCCCTTGGCTATGAAATGTGGATGAGGTGATCGGGCCGCTAAAGCACGTTCCACTTCAATAGCCTTTGTGCAAGCTTCCATCCATGTGGATGGGTGGTGCATCCGGACGTGGGCTTGGATGGCTTCTTTGAGACCACTTATAAAACATTCCAAGTAGAATTCATCTCACAGACTTGTTATGCGAAAGAAAAATGTCTCAAAGGCTGTAATATAGTCGTTTATTGTGCCTGTCTGTCTGAGCTTAGTAAGACGGCCCAAAAAGTTAGATACACGATCAAAGTGGTCACAAATGGATTTTTGCGAACACCTGCCAAGTAATTTTCCTTGGATAGTGTTTATGATGCCACTGCCACCATTGCCATCTTTCTTGGTCCAAGTAAAGGCCTCCCACACGTAGTTTACTTTCATCATCTACAATGTGATTCAAAGTGAAATATTGGTCCATTTGTTCTACCCATATTGTTGGATTAGAGCCATCAAATTTGTACATCTCCAGCTTAGGTGGGCGAGGGTGGGAATGTTGGTGATTTCAATAGAAGTGAAGATGATGGCTAGATTCTCCTTCAAGGACTTCATTAAAACCATATGCCTCTGATTGTAACGTCGACTTGCCCTTTGTGACTGTGTCTGTTAATGTCTTTATCTAGTCCATTAAAGAAGCCAAATTGTTTTCAATGTTCTTGATCTTCTCATTGGCCATGGCTTGAGCTCTGGTTTTTACCATACACAGATCTATGTCACTTGTCATCACTTTGAAAAAATCTAGGACCACCCGAAAAATGAAGCTAACAAGTGAATGGTACCACCTCGCTCTCGTCGTCCTAATTCTTATGGGCTAAGTCTCTTATAAGTGTCTCGGGAGGGCCTCAGACTCACTGTTGTGCGAGCACACTGCTATGCTACTCTTCTTCCTTCATTCTCATTTTTCTTCTTTGTTGAAGCCCTCTCTATCTATGCACATCCATAGAGTTGCACTCTCCTCTCTTTCACCATGTCCTGCCCTTGGGTGTCTGCACATTAGTTATTTTCCATGTCAATCCCTGGTGTCTTTTTTCTCAACTACCCACTCATTTGTTGTGCATTAATCCCTTTCTCTCTTTGTTGTATGTTTTGTTTCCTAAGCCAGAATTGACTTCGTCCCTTGTCTGTAGTTCATAAAATTACAAAATCAATTCCATGCGCACACCATCCCATTGTAATTAGGGCTCAACAACCAACCTTCAATGGTTTTTTAAACTGTCTAGTTTCCTCCTTCAGCAAATAAGTTGAGTCTCCCATTAAATTGACCTCCCTCAATCTTCATGGAATATGTGTCCCTCACCCATCCCATTTAATTTTAAAATTCAGTTACATAATGTAATTACATGGAAAAATCAAACCAATCACGAGTGGGATTGTTACATGATGTCTATTATGTTAATCATAGTAACAAGGGATCTATGATCCATGGAAATTTTCATGGAAACTCATGTCGATTCCTTCAAACATCAACTAAATAACATTTTTTGTACCACTAACATGATTCTCTACGAGTAATGTCTATTATGCTAATCATAGTAACAAGGGATACCATGTTCTCCATAACCATTATGATAATGCAAATCTATTCATGGCCAATCAAACTGTCTAAAAATGACAAGAATGCAAATATTTATCTAAATCATCTCAGGTGGAGTGGTTTTAAGAATTAAGAATGTGTGTTTCATTTTTCATATTGGATTTAATATTTAATAGTTAAGAATGTGTGATTAGTCTTCCATAATTACAAATTGGATTTAATAATTAAGAATTTCATTGATTACAAAGTGGATTTAATAGTTAAGAACTCCAATGGTTATAGAGTGGTTTTCTTAGTTAAGAATTTCAATGATTATAGAGTAGATTTATTAGTTGAGAATTTCAATGATTATAGAGTGGATTTAACATTAAGAATGTGTGCTTAATCTTTAATAATTACATATTTAAATTAAAAGAATAAAGAAAAAATCCGCATGAAAAATCACTAATATATATATATATAT